>JACGAQ010000818.1:0-87780 GCA_014119065.1 Orius insidiosus | reverse complement strand
AAAATTGAAATAAATATAACGGCCAGTTAGGCTCTATCACAGTGAATCTCTCACTTTGACCCCATCTATGGAGGAAAGACCCTCATGGGATATTGAATCACTTTGTTAATTTTTTAACAAAAAAATGATGACCCTTCATGGGTTATTTTGAAATTATAATACAAAAAAAAATAGGGTTTACTTGAGACCATTGCTCTGGTGACTTGTTCGTATAAAGTCCAAGCCATCGAAGCCATCAAAGTCCTTCTTAACATGCGAGGTGCTAATCCTTTAAAATATCCGCTCAGGCCGTATTTTTCGTGAATGTGGAATATCACAGATTTCGAATTTGGGTAGATTTCGGGGTAGAGTTGCATTTCGTTTTGACCACATCTGCCGGCTGGGTGATGAGCGATGCCAAATTCCGGCCATCACGCCGCAGCTGAATTGTACCGGAGCTTGCAGTTCACTTTTAAACCTCTGTAAAAGAAAAGTTTTGTTATGTCAAGCAGTTTAATATTGACCAGAATAAAAAACCTGTTTTATTCCAAGGTTGAGTTTACATAATATTTAAAAGAACGGTTTTTTTACCTTGAGGAACGGCTTTCTTAAGCTGTGAATAGAACATAAGGTAGATTCCGGAAAACGGTGCATCTCTAGCTAAAGTAGGAAGAAGGCCACACGTAAGACCTTTGATGCCTCACGTTGGTATATCAGTCTTAAAGCATTCGTTATACTTTTATACGGGTATTCACCGCTTTCGAATCGTCTTGACTACGGTAATAGGAATAAGACAGACTGCGCTGAAAGTTCTGCCCGCTATTCCGATGGATACGGCCTGCAGGGGCGACGGACTCCCGTCTGTGAATGTGTGCGTCATCCAATGCATCGACGAAAAATACAACCCTACTCCTGGGATTGTTTCGTTATTGACTAAGAAAAAGAAGAAAAAATAAGAACCTTTTATTTTTTTATTTTTAAATAACTCACCGGTGTCATTCCCTTCCATAATCCTGAAAATTGTTCTTTCTTCAAATACTGTTTAAAACATGAAACATTCCATTTGAAACTCTTCTGAAAAAAAATAACAAAATTATTAAATCACATGTAATCAAGAAGGCTAATTAGAAAATTTTGAACCACAGAGAAGGCTTTCAAAAACATGAAAACTTACCCGTTAGAAAGTGTAGCATTTTGATTTTGCAATCTAGTCTTGACAAGATCTAAAGGTTGAAAAAGAACGGTCGAAAAACGTCCCGGAGAGAGAACCAGCCAAAAATGCTTTCAACAATGGCGACTGAAAAAAAAAAAAAATTAAAATCAAGATAGCCTTGGCACTTTTACTCACATCAACCAGTTTATCACTTTCACTCATTTGTTTTAATTTTTAACGTTCTAGTTTTCTTATTTTAATCATTTTGTTCCGAAATGTCAAATGTTTATTTTTAGGACGTTACCAGTTGAGGTTTTGACTTAAAATGGGACTCGAAATACGTCGCCTGTTGGTAAACTGACACGTGGAAGTGGGGGAGAAGTTTAATTCAGTCACCTTAATTGTTCCGAAGGTTAACATTACGCGTTTATATTAAAAAAGGGGCTCGCTGAATTAAATACTCTCATGTTTTCCCCACTTGAATAGCGGTCAATAAAAGCATCCGCCTTGTTTGAAATCTAACCTAAGACTGAAGCCGAAATCGCTTTTCGAAAGTTTATTTCGGGGTGAATGTGAAAGGGGCGTTATTTTCTAAGTTTATTTTTCTCTCCCCAGTGCCAAGTGAGCTATGCCATAACTAAAACCACAAAACCCTTTATTTTAAAAACCCAGAGTATCGATCGACCTTGGCCTTCATTCTTCATAAAGCGAGCGTCACCGGAACCAATTTTTTTTTCAATCAACCTAATTAAAATTGACGCCCTTTAAAAGTACTCGTTTGAAGAGCTTCCATCGAAAACTTCCTTAAAGAGAAGTAAAAATATAGGAGGGGGAAGTATAAGTAATTTTTTTTAAGTATCAAGGTAGAAATAATGGGATTTAAGCCCCAGGGAGGTCCCACTAGTAACGTGTGGAAGTATGAAATTTCTTCCTACTAAAATGATAATAATGTAAAAATTTTTTACACCAAAAATTCTTAAAAAATATAAGGAGTAAATGGTGGACCGACGCGACGTCAACCCGATGTCGAGGGTATTACAATAACTTCTTAAGGAAGTTAAAAATTATGTTTAAAATGAAATGAAAATTAGAACGTTTTAAAAAAATAAAATAAATATGTAGGTAAAATATGATTAAGTTTATGATCATAATCCTAACCGTAATCGTAATCATAATCAAATATATGATCACCATTATTTCTTACTACCCAGAAGTCACACAAGTCACGAATATTAGGTGTACAAAATGAAACTCGGCTAAAATCTACAATATTCAAATTTACCCTGTGGCTGAGTTTCATTTTGTACACCTAATAAATAAAAATTGTAGAAAATTTAATTCTCTATAAATTTGCACTTAATTATTTTTTTCTAGGATGCACCATTTTCGGAAAATAATTTTTTTTTAAATTTTATCTTGAAAACAGTGCGTCCTAGAGAAAAAAATGAATAGAATAAAAATTAAAGAGAATTAAATTTCCAACAGATTTTATTTAGTGCATTTTTTCAATATCTGTAACGGTTTACGATTTACAAGCCTTTAAAAATTAACCTTCTTAATGGTTATACTTCAATAACCTTCTTACACGGAGAAGGTCAACTTTTGATGGACTTTAACGCCTAAAATGTTTAAAATTTTGAAAAAATGAACTACTAGGTGTACAAAATGAAACTCGGCTAAAATCTACAAAATTCAAAATTTACCCTGTGGCTAAGTTTCATTTTTTACACCTAATATCTTAGGTTTAAAAAAAATAAATAAATAAATAATAATTACCTCGAACGACATTTTTGAATAATCCAAAAAAATTGCACAAATATAAAAGAATAAAATAAAATTTACTGAAGGTAGTTAAACCTCTTACTCTTGCAATAATGAGAGTGATACAACCTGACTGATATAAAATCCTTTATACCCCATGATTTATCTCGTTTTAACTGACTCGGGTCATCTAGAATCGTCTGGTTTATCTTTAAAAAAGACCCCGACCCCCAGCAAACATCTCATACGTCACAGATAAAATTAACGTAATTTCAAAAATGTAGGAAAAAATTTTTTGTTTGCCTACGAGCTTTGTGTGCAAAACAACTTGTTTACATTTTATAAAATCCTCAAGGCGTTTCTATAATTTTTTGACTGACATCAACGAACGCCAATCTTTTAACCAATGGATTTTCAGGCTTTTTGACTAAAATTAACGATTCCTCGAGAACAAATGGGCCAATCTTCATGAAAACCAACAGTTAGAAAGCTCTTGGATAGGAGCACAAAAAGAACTCGGATGTGGGGTCCTAAAAACCTCAATATTTTGAATGTTTGGGGATTTGGGGAATTTTCATTTTTCCCCCTAGAATGAAAGATTTCTCGAGAACGGATAGGCCGATCTTCATGAAAAACCTACAGCTAGAAAGCTCTTGGATAGGCGCACAAAAAAGAACTAGGGTGTCAAGTCTTAAAAACCGATAGTTCTGGAGATATTTGAGGAAATAAAGCGATTTTCATTGTTCTTTTGCCCAGTGGTCATTATGTCCTTTTTTTCTCGAAAGTTATTCCGGGAAAAGTGGCGAAAGTCTGAAGAAGGAAAAAAAACTTAGGAAAACCAAGGCCCTTCGAAAGGTAACCTAATCAGTGCCCTGGAAATCCCCAAACATCAATTTTCCGACATCTAAAATTTTTTCCTCCCCTTTAGAGGCCATCAAAAGGTCTTGAACTATGAATCAAATCACAAAAAAAATTCCATACGTCATCGACTGATTAAATCTGAAAAAAACTATGCAAATGCCAAATAATTTTTTGCTCAATGAATAAACGTCGGCCATTTCTTTAAACAGAAAATTTATGAATGCACATTCATAGGTTAAGGATTCGTGGGAAAAAAATCCGTATGATTTCCTTTCATCGTAATCTTTTGTACCTAATAAAATTGATTGTTTTCAACCCGAATAAATTAGAATGTAATTAAACTGGTAACTTGATTCTTTGAGAAAACAGGAAATAGTTTTTTTGTGTGTCATAATTTAGCTTACTATCTTTTCGTTCGATAAAAATTTAAACAAACATAATTCCCTGAATAAGGAAAAAAACAAATTGTTGGTTCAAAAATCAAATTATTCCATTTCTGTGCGTTTTACGGGGAGTTTATTGATGGAGAAAAAAATTTCTTATCATATAGTTTTCCTCAACAAGCAAAATGAAGTCGGTAGTGTAGCAATCAAAATCTTAAAGGTTATGTGGTTGTTGGAGGTTATGCCTTCAGCTTGTGCGCTTATTTTTCTATATTGTAATTATTGTCATTGACATGGAAATCGTTAGCCAACAAATGAGTTTTCTTGTTAAGCCTTTATCTCAAAAATATGGATAATATCCTTGACTCTTTATAATCAGAATTCTATTGTTGGGTCAAATTAGGAATTTCGATGAGTTATCAATAGGTAAATTCATTTTCTAAGGCTTGGTGGAAAAATGAACGTAACCGCAATAATAAAATGTAATAAAAACGATAACCCCATTAAAGAATTGCCTTAAAAGGCGATCTTTTCCAATGATATTTCCGTTTATCAGTTTGCTCTTGTAGGCTAGGGTTATCCGAGACCCCCTGCGGACCTAAATTTATATTTTATTCAAATTGAGAAGGAAAAAAAACCTCTAATGACCTTTATCCATAATAAATTAATTATTCAAATATGACGCTACTACTGAATCTAATCTATTGCATAAAGCTGTTCCAAATCTCAATCCTTCTTTTCTATAGAAGAAAAAGAAATCCAGATAGAATTTGTTGAATTTTTATTTTTGTCCTAGTATGTCGCCGACTTCTGCTTTGATTTGATGAAAACGTATGGATAGTATTCGGCGTCTAAAAGAGGATGAGGTTCAAGTTTAAGTTTGGTTCCTTTGATTTCATGGGGTCTAAATGGGAGTAAAGAGTGTTGAGAAGTTTCCTGACTTTTCTGGATATCTTCTGCCTGATGACGAGAAGGACTGGTTGAAAGCTTGTTGAAAGGCCGTAGCGCAAAGTGCTTTCCACGTAGATCCTCATCGCTTTCACGTGGACCATCGATATGAAGCATTCGCTGAAATTCGTCTTGCAGAATTTAAAAAATGGCTGATGTAATTTCATTTTTTCTAAGCTTAAATCGTTTTTTTCTTTGTTGAAGGCGTGGATTTCGTCTTCGTTGTAGACGAAATCGCGGACGAAGAATCCATTGTCTTTAGCAGAAGTTTGAAGCTTTCCAACGAGCTTTTCATGATGGTCACTGTATATAAAGCGTGGGTGTCGTCTTCGACGATCATTTTGGTACTTTTAGGCAAGACGCCATTGTCGAGCCTTTCGTAGTTCTGAAGCCAATTCTGCTTGGCGCCGGAGACGACGACGACGACGAGGGTTGTCATGAACTCAGAATCAAGAACGAAATCTTCCTTTGAGACCAGATTCCCGATAAATCTCGTCGTCAAATTACCATAAAGTTTCTTCTCATAGGTCGCATACGATGTCAACACGTTATTATAAGCCCTCGCCTGTGCAGCCAGTTTCGCGTCACATTTCGAAATCTGCCTTTCGATCATATAAACGAGAGTTTTGATCGTTTGAGTCACCGGATATTTCGCCATATCCCATTTGAATGTGATCAAATATCGGTATAGGTTGTCGTTATCCGCTTGTATGATATCTTTGACGTCTTTACCTTCCACAAGGACATCCAACTGCGACGCGATTTTCGTCACCAGATTCTCTATGGCCATATCAAGCTTCTGGAGCTCTTCGGAGGAGCCGAGGAGCTGATCGAATGTACCCACTTTTAAAAAGGTATGTAAAATTTAAAGCAGGCACAGTCCGTATATTTTGCCAGGGCGCTCGACAACGTCTTCCACACGTCCTCGCAAGTCGGATCCCCCGGGACTGATATCAACCAAAAATCAAACATTTCCTAAAAAAATCAAAAACTGCTAATACCAAATAAACGAGACATTTTTTTCTTCTAAAATTTACATCTGCTTTTCTATTAGGTGTACAAAATGAAACTCAGCCACAGGGTAAATTTGAATTTTGTAGATTTTAGCCGAGTTTCATTTTGTACACCTAGTAGTTCATTTTTTCAATATTTTAAACATTTTAGGCGTTAAAGTCCATCAAAAGTTGACCTTCTCCGTGTAAGAAGGTTATTGAAGTGTAACCATTAAGAAGGTTAATTTTTAAAGGCTTGTAAATGTAAACCGTTACAGATATTGAAAAAATGCACTAAATAAAATCTGTTTGAAATTCAATTCTCTTTAATTTTATTCTATTATTTTTTCTCTAGGACGCACTGTTTTCAAGATAAATTTATTTTTAAAAAATTATTTTCCGAAAATGGTGCATCCTAGAAAAAAATAATTAAGTAAAAATTTATAGAGAATTAAATTTCCTACAATTTTTATTTATTAGGTGTACAAAATGAAACTCAGCCACAGGGTAAATTTGAATTTTGTAGATTTTAGCCGAGTTTCATTTTGTACACCTAATATTATTTTAGTCACATAATAATGACGTTACCACTTACTTATCTTGGAATTTTTTACCATCCTTATGTCAAAAGAAAGGCAAATAAAACGATAACCTTTATAAGAACAATAAACCATTTTATCTTTGTTTTTGCAACAATTGTTATTTTTTGACGTGGGTAGGTTAGTTATGTCATAGACACACCTCTGCTCTGGCGGAAAACTACACAATTATTAAAACCTGATGAAAATTGAAGCCGTGAAGAGGCCAGCACCGTAGATAACCTAATCATTACACCTCTTCCTCCACGAAGGAAGGTACATGGAGGGTAATAGAACAACCAATGAGAAAGTTAAAAATCCCTCGATTTTAAGAAAAGAAGGTCCATGAAAATAGCCTTTTTGGGGAAAAATCGGCAAACTGGAAGACCTTTCCTGTCTGCTGTATCAAAAATTTAAAAAACGACAATTTTCAATTTTAAACAGTTTTAATGCCTAGTCTTTCAAGGTTTCCTAGCTTAAAATTGGGCCAAAATTGATAAAACCCAGAATTAAATCAAAAGCGATAAGAAGCCCATTGTTACAGCAACTTAGTAATAAAAAAAATCTTTATCGAAGCAAAATTTATCTTTGAATTTTTCATCGACCCAGTGCAAGGTTTACAGATTATGGAAGCTTTATATAATAATTCGCAAGATAAAGATCAAACAATTCAGGTGAATATTGAAAGAAAAAATTATTTCTTAGCTGACTAATGAGAAAAAATCTGAAAGAAGAAAGAAACCCCCAAAAAATTGACGTCGAGAAAAAATTGGGAATTGATCTGCCGCTGAGAACGTGTAATTGCAAAAAATCTGATGCAAGCTAATCGAAAGGTTACAAGACCCGATTAATCTTTTATCTTTCCATTTTTTTCCTTAATTTTTTTAAGAGAAGACCCCCTGGGTTTATCATAATTGGTGGGGTCTGACCCCAACCTCCTCCAAACAATCTCCATAGGAAGTTTCGATAAATCGTGGGTTCAGAATGTCAATGGAATCACGCGGCTTTTGACGATAAAAAAGCGATTGTGGGAGTTCAATCGGCAACTTTACCTGATGTCACCTTAAAGCTTGGCTTGATCATCCAATCAAAAAATGGGCGTGAACAGCCCAAATTTCTCTCTATTCCTGGGCCAAAAATGAAAAAAAAATTTGCACAAATTGTGGGTTTGCAGGCCAAAAAATGTAGACTAAAGCTCAAAAACCCCAGGGGGACATATTAGAAAAAAGTTGAAAAACTGTGGAGAAAAAAAGGAAATCATATGAAAAATCTGAAAACTGCCCCTAGATCTGCTAAAAATCATACATGGAGGGTAATATAGTTAAGAAGAAAAGAGATTTTAAAAAATTTTTTATTGTTTTAAACAAAATATGGTATCACAATTTTCGGTAACCTTATTGTCAAAATGAATCTTATATTTAACTACCAGAAATGATAAATGTATATTTCACCGGTTAAATTTTGACGTACGAACAACTTCGTCCTTGAATTATTACAAGGACATAAATCCAAAAAATGAAAAGAGCGAATAATCTGAGGATTTTTAATACTATAAATGTAGAAAAAAGGCTCCCAATTCCAATTATTGACATTAAGCAAAATCCGATCGTTAGGTAAAAATTGGATATTTTTAATGTAAAACTCGAGGGATATCCTATAACTTTTGGATTCTGAAACGTCGAAAATATAGACGATTCCGATTCCTCGTTGATTTTGCAAAATGCCGTAGTAAGGCATTTTAAAGCATGATTTGTTCCACAAAAAAGCCCCAGAGGGCGTATCAAATTTGAAATCATTCTTAAGAATATCGTTTTTCCACAAATTGAAATTCAAGCATGAAATTTGCTCTGAACTGCGATCTTTATTGATGTGAACCTTAAGAATAAAGTTCTCATCATAAAAAAAGAAATGTATGCCCTTCCAAGAATTTGTGTACTCAATAATTTCATTTTTTTCCGTACAGTAAAAATTAATAATTGTCTCATTATCAAACGTGAATGCGACAATGGAAAACTTTGAACCGATCGGATGGACTTTTATTTTACAAATTTCCGCGGGATAAGTAATACTTGTTTTTGTGATTTTCGTCATAGTTGTGAAATCCCAAACGTTAATACAAAGTCTGCTCGGTTCTTCATGACGACAGACGACACCGAGAAAGAACTTTCCGTTGAAAGAGCCCAAGCTGATTTTTTTTATCGGTTTAGGATGAAGACGATTTCCAAGAGAAAAATTGTAATTCCTGTCATCACAATAGTCGATTCTCGCTGTTTCTATGAAGTTTCCATCCAAATTTTTAAATATCTAGAAAAACAAATAAAAAAACCTCAATCATCATATAACATTTAGATTTGTGAATGAATAAGCACTCTGTTTTTGAATTACCTGAACGATAGGCTGAGTTCCTTGAATGAGAACTGCCATGTCATTGATGACTTCGAAATAGGAAACGCGGATTTGCGTAAAAGCGAAGTAAATCGGTTCCTTTTCGCAGATTTTCTTTTCGATGTTCCACTGATCGTAGCAGAACTCGTGATTGTTGATTTTGGAAGTGAAGACAAATCTGTCGTCGCCGCATATAAAATGGCTAGGCTCAAGACAAGGGACGAGCTCTTCCTCAAATTTGACGCCGCCATAATTTTTTGAAAGGGTTCTCTCTTCTACGAAACGTCTCAGCCACAAGCAAGGCTCGATCGAATCACCAGAAACTTCATCTACTTCATAATTGAACCCAAGACGACTTTTGATATCAGATAAGTTTTTAAAATAATCAAATTTTGATATAAAAAGCCTTTGCCAGAGTTCATTTGTGTTCAACACGTTATGAAAACGTGAGCAGACCTTCCGGAAACTGTCAACATCCTCGTACGACAAATATTCAGCAATTTTCAATATTAATTCGTTTGGTAAAGTATCCATCTGAAATTAATAAAATAAAATTCTGCATAGGGGAAAAACTTAACCTACCTCGCCAAACGTGGCGTCCAAAATGAATGTTTAGACTTCGATATCGGTTTTGATAAACAAAGTGATAACAAACATAAACAATGATAAGGTTGTCATGGTAACAACACACCTGATCGATGACGTCAAGAAACACACGTTGGTCCATTACCAGGCAGAATTTTATGTACCTTCAGGCCCGAATTGTGTCTTAAGTTTGACTAAATCGAGCATGTGTTTTAAGAAAGAAAAAGACTTAACAATAAGTACTAGTACCTCGCCCCCCATGAGAACTTCCTCAAGGGTAAAGTAAAAGTTTTTCATCCCTAACATCGAAAATTAAATTTTCAAGGTAGAAAAAATAGAAATCTTCACCGAGTTAGGCCATTCGGAATGGGCGTGAGCTGCCAAATTTCTACCTACTGTATATAGAAAGTTAAAAAAGAAAACACGATGAGAGAAAAACATTTTTATTGTATCAATGCAATTTTGTAAACATCAAAAAACATCACGACATAAAAATTGGCACTAAAATATTCCATGCGTAATTTAACTAATTGACAGGTTCAACTCACCCGGTGAAACAAAAAAGCTCTTTTGAATTTTAAAGCAACAAAATCTTAAAATATTGAGACGGAAATCTTTATTTAAATATTGGCACTAAAATAATACCGAAATATCAACTAACAACCCGTTCTCTATTGATCACAGAAAATTCCTTTTTAAAAATTTAATATTTCACAGCCCATTACACAGAGTGGTTCCGATTATTGAAACAGGTTCTTTTTGTGGATCACCCTGTATAAACTAAATAAATACTCAAATGTAGTACAATAAGGCTCTTTTGTACATAAAAAAGCGAAATTGGGCTTGTTAAAATTCATCCTAATTTTTAAAAATGCGTTAAAATAGAGTGAAAAAAAATTCAAAGTAAAACAAAGTGAGGGATAATCCTAGACATTATGATTATGATTACGATTAGGGACATGATTATTATTAAGTTCCTATCATATTTTATTTACAATTTTACATAAAATGGCATTTTTTAGTTTAGTTTATTTTCTTGTAAATTAACCTTGTAAACTTGTAAATTAACCTTGTAAACTAGTAAATTAACCTTGTAAACAAGTAAATTAACCATGTAAACTTGTAAGTTAACCTTGTAACTTGCAAATTAAACTGGTAAATTAACCTTGTAAATTAACCTTGTAAACTAGTAAATTAACCTTGTAAACTTGTAAATTAACCTTGTAAACTAGTAAATTAACCTTGTGAACTTGTAAATTAACCTTGTAAACTTGTAAATTAACCTTGTAAACTAGTAAATTAACCTTGTAAACTAGTAAATTAATCTTGTAAACTTGCAAATTAAACTGGTAAATTAACCTTGTAAACTTGTAAATTAACCTTGTAAACTTGTAAATTAACCTTGTAAACTTGTAAATTAACCTTGTGAACTAGTAAATTAACCTTGTGAACTTGTAAATTAACCTTGTAAACTTGTAAATTTTTTTATATAAGAATAGAAAATCATACATCTATTTTTTACAATTCATGATCTTTTTTTTATGATTTTTCAAGAAATTGCGATTTTTAAATAATTTTTTCTGAGAAAGGTCGTTTTTACCAATGATGTCTTGAAAAAATTGCAATTTTTAAAATATTTTTGGAGAATATTATAATTTTTTAAACATTTTTGAAGAAAATTGAAAATGTTTAAAAATTCTTTAAGAAAATTGCAATTTTTTTAAACAATATTTTTACTTTTTGTTAAAAACCATTGTTGTAATAAAAATAGTTAAATTAGCAACAAAAACTATATAAAATTGCAATTTTCTCAAAAGAATGTTTTAAAAAAACCTACAATTTTCTGAAAAAATCATGTAAAACAAAATGAGTACCTCAAAAATAAATAAATAAGTCTTTTCTTCAAAAAATCATTTAAATTTTACAAAAATACAACTTTATCCAATTTTTAAAAAATACGATTTTCTGGAAAATTGTGAATTTTACAATTAAAATCTTAATCATAATCACATCTGTAATCGTAATCAAAAATTGTAAGTTATGACTATAATCATAAATATGATTATGCGCTACTCTGAAGTGAAACTAATAAAAATGCTGTAAATTAAACTTTTAAAATAAGCTTGACTAGACTAACGACTGAATATTAACTATCAAAAGGACTTCTCAACATACTTCTTTTAAACTATAAATCAAAAATTTGCATATTGAATTTTCACTATTCCGGAATGATTTTTGAATTATTGGTGCCTTTTTTATGGACGGTCATTGAATATTTTTAAGAAGTTGAAGTCACAGTTAAAATTAAAATCATCTCAATAAATAAAAAAAACATTCAATAACTTTTGAAAAACCTTAAAAACATTCCATAGACATTTAAAGCGACTAACTAGATAAATCACATAGTAATAGGAAAATTTTAGTTTGTGTTTTATGAAGAGAAGAAACACACAGAAGTGAAGATAAAAGTATTCCGATGCATGAAACTGAACACACAAGATATTTTTAAAAAACACTAGATAATGAGCAAATTGCACAACCAATGAGGGCGGAAAAATTATGTCCAAGTGTGGTTTGAAAAGTTGATGACGAGGACAGTGATGTTGTCGAGCGAGCCCTTGTAGTAGGCTTGGAGTGTGATGCTTTTGGCGCCGAAATACGGCTCGGAAAGTCTCGACGAGACATACGCGATGGCCTCTTCGTTGGAAAACATGTCCCAGAGACCATCGGAGGCGAGGATGATGAATTTCGGTTTATGAATTTTCAAATCGAAAGTTAAAACGTCAGGGTCGGCGATGACGAGCTTCTTATCTTTCAACGGGTAATCTCCCATCGCTCGTGATGTCGCCAGAATACCTGCTACTCTCCAAACTCCGTTGAAAAGAACGGAACCTCCGGCTTCTTCTATCCTCTTTTTTTCACGGCTCTAAATATATTTAATAAATAATATTAGGTGTACAAAATGAAACGGCTAAAATCTACAAAATTCAAATTTACCCTGTGGCTGAGTTTCATTTTTTACACCTATAAAAATTGTAGGAAATTTAATTCTCAATAAATTTGTACTTAATTATTTTTTTCTAGGATGCACCATTTTTGGAAAATAATTTTTTTTTGTATAAATTTATCTTGAAAGCAGTGCATCCTAGAGAAAAAATGAATAGAATAAAAATTAAAGAAAATTAAATTTCCAGCAGATTTTATTTAGTGCATTTTTTCAATATCTGTAACGGTTTACGTTTTACAAGCGTTTAAAAAATAACCTTCTTAATGGTTATACTTCAATAACCTTCTTACACGGAGAAGGTCAACTTTTGATGGACTTTAACACCAAAAATGTTTAAAATTTTGAAAGAATGAACTACTAGGTGTACTGAAACTCGGCTAAATTTCTCTATAAATTTGCACTTAATTATTTTTTCTAGAATGCACCATTTTCGGAAAATAATTTTTTTTTTTAAATAAATTTATCTTGAAAACAGTGCGTCCTAGAGAAAAAATGAATAGAATAAAATTAAAGAGAATTAAATTTCCAACAGATTTTATTTAGTGCATTTTTTCAATATCTGTAACGGTTTACGATTTACAAGCCTTTAAAAATTAACCTTCTTAATGGTTATACTTCAATAACCTTCTTACACGGAGAAGGTCAACTTCTGATGGACTTTAACGCCTAAAATGTTCAAAATTTTGAAAAAATGAACTACTAGGTGTACAAAATGAAACTCGGCTAAAATCTACAAAATTCAAAACCCTGTGGCTGAGTTTCATTTTGTACACCTAATAAAAACGTTTTTTTTTTTTTTTACCTGTTGCGGTTTGTGATCGAATGAAAGAGGGATAGCTTTTCCTTTTGAATCGCACATAACTCCCCGAGAGTCTCCAACGTTGGCCACAATTAATTTTGAACCTTCCACAATCGCCAGTAAAGCCGTCGTTCCTAAGGATTTTTTAAACATTTAGTTTAGTTGATTAAATAAAATTTACCGGCTAAGTCGTAATTTTTTTTGGCGGCTTCAAGCAGTAGACGGTCTGCAGAAAGGACTTCGTCGGTGACAAGTTTGCCGAAATTGATGGTTGTCCCGTCGACGTATGATCCGATATCAGGAGCGATGAAGTTGCCTGTTTAGACGGTTTCGCCTCCCTGGTGATGATGTTTGAGCGAGGTAGGTTTTCGAGTTTTTCAAGCAGAAAAGGATCAGTCACTCCGCTTGATTGTGATCCGTCTTCCACCGAACGGTTTTTAAAACTGGGGCGTCTTTCGAGCGGTTTCGGCGAAGGGGGAGTCTTACGGACTGACCTCGGCGATGGCGGTGGTTTCATCGCTAGGAGTTCTTGAGCGGAACCTACCGACGGCTTACGGTTAAGCTCTTGACCACTTGATGACCCCTTCCTCAAATTACCACTCGCAATTAACTTTTTAAGATCGATTATCTTACTGTTCAAATTATTTATCAGATTCTCTCTCGCATAATTCGCAGCAAACTAAAAAAAAAAAATAATTATTTTCACAGTGAAAGGCGAGATGAGGGGGGCCGAAAATATTCCAAAAGATGCATCTTAAAATGCTAAATATTAGGTGTACAAAATGAAACTCAGCCACAGGGTTTTGAATTTGGTAGATTTTAGCCGAGTTTCATTTTGAACACCTAGTAGTTCATTTTTTCAAAATTTTGAACATTTTAGGCGTTAAAGTCATCAAAAGTTGACCTTCTCCGTATAAGAAGGTTATTGAAGTATAACCATTAAGAAGGTTAATTTTTAAAGGCTTGTAAATCGTAAACCGTTACAGATATTGAAAAAATGCACTAAATAAAATCTGTTGGAAATTTAATTCTCTTTAATTTTTATTCTATTCATTTTTTCTCTAGGACGCACTGTTTTCAAGATAAATTTATTTATTTATTAAATTTCCTACAATTTTTATTTATTAGGTGTACAAAATGAAACTCAGCCACAGGGTAAATTTGAATTTTGTAGATTTTAGCCGAGTTTCATTTTGTACACCTAATAACATCCAAAAAAAAGTGAACTGCGGGAGTTATTTATCAAAATATTGAGGTTTTGAAGAAAAAAAAAGGTAAACCCGTTTTTCTCGAAAACCGTTTTTTGATCTGAAATTTATGTGACTTCTTATTCACATAAAGAGGCATCTTCTGGAATTTTTTTGTGAGTACCCGCTATAGCCTTTAATAATAGTCTACCTCGCCGCCATGTCCATCAAAGACGCCATAAAGATGAACACCAGTTCCGTTGATGTTCTCATTGACGACGAATCTATCTTCCATTTTCGGTCGCCTTCCTTGAACAGCATAGACAGCAACGTTCTTCTCCTTCAGCTCCCAGCTGAGACTGTCGAGATCTCCAGAAGCCTTGAATTCCGCAAGTCGCTGAGATTTCGTCGGTACGGTCTTGACCGAAAGACGTATTTTGTCGACCAAACTTCTCGACCACATCTCCACCGCTTGGATATACGCGAAAATGACGAGAATCGAAACGGTCAGAAGTAATATCTCCGGTTTGGCAACATAAAGACGCAACAGACGCCATATCTAAACAAATTTTATTATTTTCTCTTTTTATTGATGATAAAAACGATTACCTGGCCGAAGATGCCTCCGTTTAAAGGAAGGCCGACCAAAAACTTGGACATGAGCTTCATATGCGATGTGTAAGTTTGATAAAAAATCCTATCTTCCAACTCATCCTCCATAATAATTGCCAATCAACCTCAAATGGTGAAAAGACTACAATATCCCACTACGACCTATTTCACTACTTCCTATTACTATAATCAGATTTTGATAATTTTGTTACTTTTCAGGGCCTGGATGTAGGCCATAAAATACGTCAGAGTACATAATGTGACGTCAAAGTAACAAAAAAACCGCCAGATACGAATTTTCAGAATCGCCTCTCGAAAAATTAGTTTAAAAAAGACGATACTACAACAACCAGAGAGTAGTATTACTGTATTAGGTGTACAAAATGAAAGTCGGCTAAAATCTACAAAATTCAAATTTACCCTGTGGCTGAGTTTCATTTTGTACACCTAATAAATAAAAATTGTAGGAAATTTAATTCTCTATAAATTTGTAGGCACTTAATTATTTTTTTCTAGGATGCACCATTTTCGGAAAGCAATTTTTTAAAAATGAATTTATCTTGAAAACAGTGCGTCCTAGAGAAAAATGAATAGAATAAAAATTAAAGAGAATTGAATTTCCAACAGATTTTATTTAGTGCATTTTTTCAATATCTGTAACGGTTTACGATTTACAAGCCTTTAAAAATTAACCATTTTACTGGTTATACTTCAATAACCTTCTTTCACAGAGACACCTTCTGTGACGGAGAAGGTCAACTTTTGATGGACTTTAACTCCTAAAATGTTCAAAATTTTGAAAAAATGAACTATTAGGTGTACAGGGTGTCCCAAGTAGAGAGGACCAGCAACTTTGCTGGATAGATTTAGTCATAGAAAAAGGACTAGTTTAAAGAGCTTCCAAAGAAACTTCCTTAAAGAGAAGTAAAAATATAGGAGAGGGAAGTATTAAAGAGGGGAAGTGTAAAGGAGGGGAAGTATAACGGAGGGGGAAGTTTTTGTTTGTTTTTTCAAAAATTTTACTAGTTTTTTGCCAAAAGTATCAAGGTAGAAATAATGGGATTTTTGCCCAAGGGAGGTCCCTCTAGTAACGTGTGGAAGCATGAAATTTCTCCCTACTTAAATGATAATTAATGTAAAAAAATTATCATTTTACAACAAACACCAAAAATTTGTAAAAAATATAAGGAGTAAATTGGTGAACATTTTGGAAAAATCCGACCAACGGTTCGGCCGCTGCGAATTTTCTAAAATTTCAAACAGACATATCTCCGCCGATATGTCGTTTTTATCACATTAATAAAAATTAAATTAAAAAAAGGACGCAAACGCCCCCAGCCACTTAGCCATTGCCCCCATCACCCAAATTTTGCTTAACGCCCCCAGTAACTTCCCAGCGCCCCCAGGGGGGCGGTACCGCCCCCGTTGAGAATCACTTCCAAATTATAGTTGGAAAAGCGATCGCTGACGCCATAGGTTAGTACATCTTGCTACATTTCCTGGAACAGCAACTTGCCCTTAAGTAAACGTTGCTTAAAATTAAGCCTAAAATCGATTACAAGCATAAAACGTAGGGTTCCCATTTAAAATAACAAAGTTAGTTCCTCTCTGCGCCACCCTGTACACCAAAACCAAAATCTACTAAATGGAGTCAATTCCTTCTCAAAAATAAGGGGGGTGTACATTTAACTTTTTTTCTAGAACTAAATATAAATAGAAGTTTCTTGGCCGAAGTTTTTCGGGTGAAAGAACCACAAAAACGTGCATAAATCCGATAAAATGGCGTCAGAATGCTAGGAAAACAACGGAAATTCGTGAAAAAAAAGGGGTTTCTGGGTCAGAAAACAAGGAAATCGGAAAAAATTTGAGGTTGGAGAACCGTGAAAAAACTATTTAAAAAATTTCAAGATTAAAAAATTTATTGAATAGTAGTACTTATCATAAAAAAATAAAATTTAAATGCTTTCATTTCCATCTTTAGGTTTTAAGCTTCCAAAAACTTCATCAGGGATTATTTGTTTTTGAATGGGAAGATCGTCTGAAAAAGAGAATAATTATTTGAATTATGAATAGAATTGAGAAATACCATCTTCTTTGTCTTCTTCACCTCCTTCGTTTTCTTCATCACTTGATTCCAAAGCTGAAGAAATGTCGACTTCGTCTGGATTCTCTTTTTTACTTTTCTTCGTACTCGGGCCATCTTTTCCGCCTGAGTTTCTCCTCGGACGAACATAATTCCGGAACTTAAAGTTGACGGCTGACCTTGAGTTTCAGCCATTTCGACTGCTTTGGCTTCGAGGAGACGCATGTCGTCTTTAGCTCCAGGCGCAAGGTCGGAGACAGTTCCAGACATGTTGCTTGCAGCAGACAACATCTGCGCGGACATCATATTAACCTGAGTGTTATAAGTAGCCTGGACACTTCTTTTGATCCTCAACATTTCTCTCATGGTATCCTCATTACCATGGCGAACTTCGAAATCTTTCCACGTCTGCCAGAAACCGCTAGTGACTCTCGGGTCGCACATTTGACTACAATGAGCATAAATCGCTCGCGCCCGGTCGATCTCTCCAAGCTTCGTTTCCATCTCAGCAAACCTCAGACACATCTCACGAGCATTATGTTCCGTCAAGACTTCTATCGCTTTTTCATAAATCTGCCTCGTTTTCGGTATCCCATAAATTTCTGCTGCTTTCTTAATATAAATATTGAAAACCTAAAAAGAAATAAACATTTAAGACTAAAAGTTGAGTAAACGTACCTCAAACATTTCTTCTGGTAAAACGGCAGAAGTGGCCCTTTCATAAACAGCCATAGCATGCCTTGCCAACCCATGATCTTCTTCCAGTTTCGCATACAACAAAAACAAACCTACAAAAATTAATAAACAACAAAAAACAATAAATTTATACTTTTTGCGAATTTAGGAGGACAACTTTCCAAACATTGTTCAAAAAGATCCCTTGTCCGTTCCAACTTTGAGCCTCCATATCTGGACAAAAATTTCGTCAAATAAGTATTCCAGATGTCGAAAACATTCGGCCATTTGAACAGAGCAATCCCTTTTTCATATGCCTAAAAAAATACAAATCAAATAATTTTAAGGGTGATTATATACAGAGTGTTTCAGCAACTTTGCGGCAAAACATTTAGACCTTAAAAAAAAGTTTAATGTAAACCCCGCTTATTTTTGGAAAGGGAATCCACTCCATTTGGTAATTTTGGTTATGGTATACAGGTGGCGCGGATACATGGTAAAAAAAGTGAAATTTAAAAAATTGGTGTCTCAGGTAAATTTTAACAGATTTTAGACAAAAAAAACCTGCTGAATTAGGCATTTTTGAAAGTTGCACAAAGAAGTCATATGCATAGTCAAATTAACTTGGAATTGTGCGTAGATAAAACTTCCTTAAAGAGAAGTATCTATATAGGAGGGGGAAGTATTACGGAGGGGACGTAAAACGTAGGGGGAAGTATAACGGAGGGGACGTAAAACGTAGGGGGAAGTATATGGGAGGGGAAGTATAACGGAGTGGGAAGTGTATGGGAGGGGAAGTATAACGGAGTGGGAAGTATATGGGAGGGGAAGTATAAGTGAGGGGTAGTATAACAGAGGGTGAAGCATAACGGAGGGGGAAGTATAAGGGAACGAAAGTATAACGGAAGGGGATGTAGTAGGGAGGGAAAGTATAAAGGAGAATTTTCCAAGTTTGTTTTTTCGAAAAATTTTCCGGGTTTTCCTTTTTTTTTTTTCGAAAAATTTTCCAAGTTCTTTTTTTTTTTTTTTAATTTTGCAAGTTTTTTTTGTCAAAAAACTTTTTAAGTTTTTTTTCCGAAAAATTTTCTTTTTTTTTTTTTGAAAAATTTTGGAAGTTCTTTTTTTGAAAATTTTTCGAAGTGTCAAGGTAGAAATAATGGGCTCTTTGGCCTAGGGATATGCCTCTCGTAATGGGTAGAAGTACGAAATTTCTCCCTACTAAAAAAAATTAATAATTAAAAAGTGGCAATTTTTTTACACCAAAATTCTTAAAAATATAAGGAGTAATTGGTGAAAATTTTGTGAAAATCTGATTAAGCGAATTTTTTAAAATTTCAAACGACATATCTCCGCCATTTTTTCGAAATTCAAAAATCGCCCTAGTCAGTATGTTGTTCACCGACTAACGAAAATTTGGTGAAAATCGGATGGAAACTGGGAAAGTGTTCCGGAAAAAAAAAAAGCTATGGGCGGCGGCCGGCACCACAGACAAAGTTGAGATCGGTAAAGATCAATATTCGAATTGACCCTCCGGGGTCTGAAGACCCTTCCCCAAAAACCCGACGTCGAGGGTATCGCAATAACTTCTTTAAGGAAGTTAATAACGAAGTTAGTGTCGCTCTGGGACACCCTGTACACCAAAATCAAAATTCATGAATAGAGATCAATTCTTGTCAATAAAAAAAGGGGGGGGGGGGGGTCTTACTAAATGTTTTGACATTAAGTTGCTGGTGTATTCAGGCAGTAGATGTGCAGTTTTCATCTTGAATGAAAAGAAGCCTCTCAGCCCACCATACAAAGCAGTTTCCTTAATTACACTTACTCTGAAAGCTTCTTCAAAATAATTGTGCTCTTCCAAAAATAGACCATAGTTAATAATAATTTGAGGCGTCGCAATTTTCAAGTCGATTATTCTATCATAAACAGCTTTACAAGACTGAAATAAAAAGAAAATTAAAAAAAGACCTTATTTTACGGATAACTTAACGGTCCGGTTAAGTATAACGGATTACTTAACGGTCCGGTTAAGTATAACGGTTTACTTGACGGTCCGGTTAAGTTTAACGGTTCAGAATTTACCTTAAAAGTTCCAAAACTTTCTTCAAGATCAGCATACAGACCACAATTTTAAAGATTTATAAAGCCTCATTTGAACAGTTTCTGTATCATCGTGATAGTCGACTTTTCTTGATGGCATAACCGTCGCTTTTTGAAGAAGTTTCAAAGCCTCTTCGTAGTTTCTAAAAGAAAAATAGAAAAAGTCCAAAAAAAATTCTAAGCTTACTCATTTCTGATTTCCATTTCAGCCCATTCACACCAAACTGAGGCCAAATCATCGACTTTAGTGTACGAGACCAAAGTCGCTTTTTCTAAGACCAAACGGGAATCTTCAATTTGGCCATTTTCTTCGTAGAATTTGGCGAAAGCCACCCACAATGTGTGCGGCTTACCAACTGCTTGTTTTGGGTCTACTGTTTGTACTGCTTCCGTATAAGTATTTATAATCTATAAAATAAATAATTTAAAAAACAGAGTAGTGCATAATCGTAATCATAAATACTGTGGGTTAAGCCCTATTTAGCCTAACACTTACATCATGCGGTTTTCCATCAAAAAGCTGAACTCTTTTTAGCCATTCATGTACATTATGCGGGTTTTGCCTTAAAAGAACAGAATTTAAAAGAAGAAGTCGCCTTTCAATAAGATCTTCAAATCTCGCCATCCTCAATTCAACTTCGATATCGTCTTCTTCGACGGAGCATCTTTTTCAGAAACTTCTTCCATTTTCTTACTCAACGATAACTCCTCGAATTGAGCATAAGCGTCAAAAACTTGCGTGAAATCCCTAACAGTCGTCACTGTCTGGATCGCCTCTTCATAAATATCTCTAGCCTAAAAAAAAATTTAATCAATTAAGAAAAGTACTAGTTTGAAGAGCTTCCAACGAAAACGAAAACTTGCTTAAAGAGAAGTAAAAATATAGGAGGGGGACGTATTAAAGAGGGGAAGTATAACAGAAGGGGAAGTATAATGGAGGTGGAGGTTAATTGAAAAATGTTCTAAGTTTTTTTCGAAAATTTTTTTTAAGTTTCAACGTTGAAATAATGGGATTTCTGCCCAAGGGATGCCTCTCTCGCAAACGTGGAAGTATAAAATTTCTCCCTACTACTAAAAAGATAATTTTTTACAACAAAGTTTCGTAAAAAATATAAGGAGTAATTGGTGAAAATCGGACCAACGGTTCGGCCGCAGCGAAATTTTTAAAATTTCAAACAGACTTTTTCAAAATTAAAAAATTGCCCTCCTTACTGCACATTCTTGTGACTAAAGAAAATTTGTTGAAAATCTGTTGAAAACGGTGGCGTTAAGTGTTCCGGAAAAATGCTACGGCCCGACGTGGAGGGTATCACAATAACTTCTTTAAGGAAGTTAAAAAGCCCACAATTACCTTTTCAAAAAGCCCACTTCTGATGTAGTAGTCTGCTAGAGAATTCCATAAACGACCTAATTGATCAGTATATTTTTTAAGCCCACTACGAATAATCGCATCAACATTTAAAGTTCTGAAAAATAAATTAATTTGTGACTAAAATACGATGAACAATCTTACTTTAAATCTTGTGGATTTTTAGAAATCAGCTCACACAATTCAGTCCAGAGTTGATGATTTGATTTCCCATGTTTTGAAACAAATTCATCGCTGTTGACGATTTCTGCAAGCTTGACAGAGCCTTCGTCTAATCTTCCAACGTTTATAAGGTAGTCTATATACTCTCTGTATCCTCAGGGCATAACTAAAAAGAAACAATAAATATTCAAATTTATAATATTAGGTGTACAAAATGAAACTCAGCCACAGGGTTTTGAATTTTGTAGATTTTAGCCGAGTTTCATTTTGTACACCAAGTAGTTCATTTTTTCAAAATTTTGAACATTTTAGGCGTTAAAGTCCATCAAAAGTTGACCTTCTCCGTGTAAGAAGGTTATTGAATTATAACCATTAAGAAGGTTAATTTTTAAAGGCTTGTAAATCGTAAACCGTTACAGATATTGAAAAATGCACTAAATAAAATCTGTTGGAAATTTAATTCTCTTTAATTTTTATTCTATTCATTTTTTCTCTAGGACGCGCTGTTTTCAAGATAAATTTATTTAAAAAAAATTATTTTCCGAAAATGGTGCATCCTAGAAAAAAATAATTAAGTAAATTTATAGAGAATTAAATTTCCTACAAGTTTTATTTATTAGGGGTACAAAATGAAACTCAGCCACAGGGTAAATTTGAATTTTGTAGATTTTAGCCGAGTTTCATTTAGTACACCTAATATTTCGTGACTTGTGTGACTTCTGGGTAGAGTAAGAAATAATGGTAATCATATATTTGATTATGATTACGATTACGATTAGGATTATGAATAATAATATCTCACCTTAAGATATCTACGATAAACTCTGACTGCTGTCTCCGGAATGTTGTGCTTGTTAAGAAATTTAAGATAAAGCGGCCATATTCTTTTATGTTGGGTTATAGGAAGAGCACGTAAAGCGCGGTCAAAAACGAGCCTTGTCCTTGTTATTTTACATTGATCGGTCATAAACTGGCAATAATCCATCCATATCCTCGGCATCTATAAATTCTAAATTGCTTCATAATTTTTAAAACAACAAAAAACATACTTTGTTCATATAAACCAACGCTCGTTCAAACGTGTTGTTCAAATGCTCATAACTTGGATCGGTAATGCATCTTCCTTTTATTTGTTTTTTTCTCAATTTCAGGTAATTGTACCATAGTTTATAGCTAAAAATAAATTTAAATCTCGAAATGTAAAAAATTAAAATACCTTCCAGGAAGTTCTTTGAGGGCTCTTTCATAAATAATGTTGACGCCATGTTTGGGAGCTTCTTTTTTGAATTCTATATAGCGGAGCCAATGTTTTATCGAATAAGGATTTCTAAGGATTTCTTCTTCGTACGGTAAATCATCTTCACCCTAAAACATATTATGGAGTCAGTGTTGGGCATAATCATAACTATGATTATGATGATGTGAGTAGGAATTATGATTATAATTGTAATCGCAAACCAATGTAATTGCATATTGCAAACTGGGTACTAGTTCAAAGAGCTTCCAACGAAAACTTCCTTAAACAGAAGTAAAAATATAGGAGGGGGATGTACAACGGAGGGGAAGTATAATAGAGGAGGAAACTACAAACGAGGGGGAGTTTTTTTTTTTAAATTATCAAAGTTCTCTTTTAGGTAGATTTTTTCGCTTCGAAATCTACCTATTGCAATTTCAAATTTTTTTTTTCCAAAATTTTTTCCAAGTATCAAGGTAGAAATAATGGGATTTTTGCCCACGGAAGGTCCCTCTCTAAGGGGTTGAAGAATGAAATTTCTCCCAACTAAAATGATAATTAATGTACAAACATGATTTTTTTACACCAAAATTCTTAAAAAATGTAAGGAGCAATTGGTGAAAATTTGAGACAATCGGACCAACGTTCAGCCGCAGCGAATTTTTTAAAATTTCAAGCAGACATAATATCCCCGCAATTTTTTTAAATTCAAAAATCGCCCTCCTTTCTTGTTCATCGGCTAAGGAAGAATGTGTGAAAATCGTTTCAAAACTGTGGCCGTTGAGTGTCCCGGAAAAATGCTATGGACGGACGGCCGGCCGGCACCACAGACAAAGTTGAGATCGGTATAGATCCATATTCGATTTGACCCTCCGGGGTCTGGAATACCCTTCCCCAACAACCCGACGTGGAGGATATCACAATAACTTCTTTAAGGAAGTTAAAAGTGGGATTTAGATTTTAGGTGCGGAATCACACAAAAAGGTATACCTACGAGCGCAACCATGAGAAAAAGTATGATTACGAGCGTGATTACAAAAAAAATTGTGATTACGAATGTAATTATAATTATGGTTATGTTTAAGAATGTAATAATAATTTCGATTGTAATCATAATCACATATTTTAAGGTTTGCGATTACAAGTATAATAATAATTACAACTCATAAACACTTGATTATATGCATCTGATTATGCCCAACACTGTTGTGGAGGAACGAAAAATGGAGAGACATAGAGATTCTAATTTTCGCTCAGTTTTCCAGAAAGTTTGTCCAACAAAAACGCTTGTAACCCAATTTAAAACATTTTTACACAACTTTTCTGCTTTCCTTTGGATATTTGTTTTTTGATGATCTATTGCCCAAAAAATACACTTTGCGATTGTTTAATATAGTCGATCGGCCAAAAAAAAACATCTATTTTATCGTATTTTTGTGCCTTTTCCTAGGGCAACAAAGCAGCCTTTTCACTACACTTATTTTATTTTTCATCGTATAAACCACCTTTTTTCCAGATAGACCTTCTAATTTACCACAGTTTCTTGGCCTGCATTTTTGCTTTTCCCCCAAGGAGGGCTTTTCTTGGGCAAAAGTCAGAAATCTAGAGCAGAAAATCAAGGAAACACTATTTTTTTTGTGGAAAGTAAGACTTTCTTGTCAATTTTAATATCCAAAATATACTCACAAACACAATCCTTAGTCTTTTATCCTCGGAAATAGGCATCTTCGATATTCTGAAGACAAAATAAAAACGTTTATTTACGTTTTATAGAAGGTTTTACCGGAATTGTGGTTATTAACCACGAATACCACGATGGCAAGCCGACAACTGACGACAAGACTCCTATAACAATCGAGAGGTTCTGAATTGAAGAAAAACAAAGCGTCTAGTACCTAATAAAAAATTAAATTAACAAAAAAGTAGGTATAATTTATGACGAATCTTAATTTCAATTGACCATGAAACCTTATTTGGTTATAAATACGGTAATAAAAATTTATAATTTGTAATAAATTTTATTATCTGGATGATTTTTAGGTTGTTGCATTTTTTGTTTTTTCTTCATGGTACTACGTTATTAAATCTGGTATTTACGTCGCCCAATTATAAGCGAAAACGATGTCCCAATACGATGAAGCAGCAGCTGAAAAAGTTGAGGTAAAGCAAATTTTCTGTGAATTATTTTATGATGATGATATTATTAGAGTCATCTAACGTCTCTCACTTCGCTCATTCGCGATATCGCCAACAAGCATGACTCGAGCGATAAAACGATCGAATCGATCACCAAGTTTCAAGCGAAATTGTCCCAAGAAGGAAAAATAACTTCTCACAATCAAGTACGTTTTATTAAATCTTAAGCTTTGTTTAATATTTTCTTTATAGCAAAAACTAAAAGGATTATATCATAACGCTCTTAAAGATGTCGCACAAGAAGATAAATTGTTAAGAGATGCCCTTAGTACTATTAATAAAATTCGAACTGTTTGCAACGAGAGAAGACTTCAGGTATTAGAAGATTCTATTATCAAAATAATATATTATGGCAAAAGTATTGTGGACAAAATATTCTTTTGGGTGTTCATATTGAGTAGTAAAAAGTTATTGAGGTAGAGAAAGGAAAGAAAAGAAGAAAACACCCATCGCAATCTTACAGAATCTAACTAAAAGGAAAGTCCTTAAAACGTGTTTTTCGACCAGAAAATCGAGGAAAGCAGTGTTGGGCGTAATCGTAATCGCAATTATGATTACGATTGTAATCGCAAGTTTCTTAATTACGATTACAATTGTATTCGTATTTTTTTCTGCGATTACGATTGTAATCACATTTTTTTAATGATTACTATCGTAATCGTATTTTTTTCTGCGATTACAATCGTATTTGTATTTTTTTCTGGATTACCATTATAATCGTATTTTTTTCTGCGATTAAAATCGTAATCGTATTTTTTTTCTGCGATTACAATCGTTGTATTTTTTCTGCGATTACCATTATAATCGTATTTTTTTTGCGATTACAGTCGTAATCGCATTTTTTTCAGCAATTACGGGGTAATCATATTTTCGTTAGCGTTTACGGCTCGTATATGACATTTTTACTGAGATTACCTGACCAAATTGCTTTCAATGACGGTATTAATAATTAAATTTAAGTAGTTGTGTCAATATAAATTATGTATTTCATTATGAATTTGCAGGTTGGTATTATTGGAAAAGGCGTAAAATTTTCAACTAAGACGTATTATATTCAATTTTTTTTTAAATTAAGAAAATAAGATTACGCCCGTAATTGCTGAAAAAATGCGATTACGACCGTAATCGCAGAAAAAAATACGATTATAATGGTAATCGCAGAAAAAAATACTATTACGATTGTGATCGCAGAAGAAAAATACGATTACGATTTTAATCGCAGAAAAAAATACAATTATAATGGTAATTACAGAAAAAAATACAATTACGATTGTAATCGTTAAAAAAATGAGATTACAATCGTAATCGCTGAAAAAAAACTAATACGATTGTAATCATAATCGGAATTACGATTACGATTATAATCTTAATTGTAATTAAGATACTTGCGATTACAATCGTAATCGTAATTGCGATTACGTTTACGCCCAACACTGGAGGAAAGTACCCTTAACCCAGCGAGCATATTTTTTGCAGTCTCTTCTTCCTTCCTGTTTTCATCCCTTTTAGAGTTTGGTTTAAATATGGTGTTTAAACCTTGAAAACCCAAATGGAACTACTGTTTCTTTGCCAAAAATGTTTTGTTTGTTTCTACTCCAAAGAATCAAGGGAAACGACACAAAACCCGGTAAAAAGATGTTCAACGACTTTGCACCCGATAAAACTGTATTTCTGGGCCAAAATATTTGGAAAACGACTTACATGTGTAAAACACTCGATTTCTTGATACAACGGATGTTTCTTTGCCAGAAATTAGAGGATAATGACCCAAAACCCGTTACAAAAAGATGTTAAAACACCCGATCATCCAATAAAACGGATGTTTCTACACCAATTAATCTAGGAAAACGAACCAAAACTTGTTTAGAAGGGTGTTTAAAGCTCAAACACCTGATAAAACGGATGTTTCTGCGCCAGAAAATCAGGAAAACCATCCAAAGCCCAATAAAAAAGATGTTAAACGCTCGAACATCCAATAAAACGGTTGTTTCTACACCGATAAATCTAGAAATACGATCCAAAACCCGGTTAAAAGAGCGTTTAAAGCTCAAACACCTGATAAAACGGATGTTAGTGCACCAGGAAATTGAGGAAAATGTATCTAAACCCATTAAAAAAAATGTCACACAACACCCGATAAAACGTGCTTACCAGAGAGAACTTTTTTCAATAAAACTTTTCCCATAAATGGAACATTTTTTGGCTCAGAGTTTTCATAATATATTTCTTTTCAGCAAAAAGGAATTGGCCTCAGGGAAACATTCCACCGTGGAACGTTGATGAAAAGGCTTCTTATATCCGCGCAGACTTTACCTCTTTGGGTGAGCAAGCCTGGAATGTGTCCGCCACCTTTATGCGGAGCAATACCTGCCGAACCTAATTATACAGCGAAAGTAGGTTTATTATATTTTTAGTTCTTCTAATATTTTATTTAGCCTGGAGATATGGTGGCTGCTTACGTTCGGAACATCAACGCCACCAAAGAAGAGGAACCTTATCATTGGATTTTGGCAGAAGTCGTCTCTTTTAACCAAACTACTAACAAATATGAGGTTCGTATTTCTTAAAATTGCATTGAATAACTTTTGAATTAGATTGATGACATTGATGAGGAGAAAACACCGAAATCGACATTAAGCAGAAGTTTGGTTGTTCCTTTACCGTTGATGAGGGCCAACCCGGAAACAGACTCGCACGCACTTTTCCCCAAAGGGTCCCACGGTAAAAATTTTTGACATTTATTAATACTTTAAACATCTTCTTTAGTCATGGCGCTGTATCCGCAAACCACCTGTTTCTACAAAGGTCTCGTCCAAAGACTACCGAAAACGGCGCTTGACGACTATTTCATCATATTCGCCGACAAAAAATACGAAGGAGGTTACGCTCCGCCGTTGAAAATCGCTCAACAATACGTCATCGAATCAAAAGAAACTAAAAGAAGATCCTAGCATTCGCCAGGTCCGAGCCGCTGGAGCTCGGACGCTGAATCCGATTAACCACTTTATTTTCACATAAAATTCTATGAGAACTCTCTTAAAACTTCATTCAGTTCATGGTTAATCTTGCCTTTTATTTTCGAAAAATTTTGATGTTGCTGAAAAAACAAAATTGAAACTATTTTGTTGTAGCTTTTTTGTTTCTTTACTTCTTTTAATTTATCTGTTTGACGTTCTAGTAGATCGTTGCACAAATTTATTTCTTCAATCGTCAATGATACTTCTTCTGGACTTATTCCTATCTCTTTTAATTTTAGATCGTAGTAGTATTTAACTGAAAACTAACAAAAATTATTTTTAAATATGTATTTTTAGGTATGTTTTTTCTAATATTTTACTTACTCTGTCAATTCTTTGTTTTCACAAATTTTTTTTAGACGTTTAAATCTCTTCATGCGTTCCATAAAAGGCGCAGAATCTTCTTTTTCGCTTATCATGCAGCTTTTCTCACTTCTGTTTAATTCAGTCTGGACACTTTTTTCTTTTTCGTTGCCTAAAACTAATAAATAATCTTTTTTTATTTTTTATTTTTTACGTTCGGTAGAGACGCCAATGTTTTTTATTTCTTGAATATACTGTGTGTATGTATTCGCCGTTTTAATTTGTCTAGTATTGACTCCTAGTTCGACCCCTTTGTTAAAATGTTGAACCGAAACGTCCGTTTTTTCTTCGTAAGTCTGCGTTCCGCTGGTTTTTCGCCGTTTTTCCATTTCCTCCGTTTGAGTCGATAAATCGGCTTTTGCAACTTTCATTTTATCAAAACAATCGCAGCGTTTATTAAAATCACATTTTTCAATAGAGTATTTTCTTCTTAAGTAAATATTGTCATCACTTTTACTTTCTGAAAGATAGTTTGAAGGCAGAATTGGTATATTCATGATATACGTGTTCATAAATGTACAACTTATTAACATTATTATTAATATTATAATAAAATCTAGGAATCAACAAAAAAAATTGATCAATTTAATGCTTATGTAGATTTTATGATATAGTAATATATAAAATACACAATTTTATATACGGGGTGTCCGGAAACACATGGCATACGTTTGGGAGAGTGTTCAAAATGTGGTGTAGTTTAAAATGCGTTTTGATATGCAGGGTGCAAATCGACCAAAGAGACTCAATTTTTTTTTCCACTTATTTTTATCCAAAGAAGATGCATGAATTGGTAATATTAGGTGTACAAAATGAAAGTCGGCTAAAATCTACAAAATTCAATTTTACCCTGTGGCTGAGTTTCATTTTGTACACCTAATAAAAAAAATTGTAGGAAATTTAATTCTCTATTTTTTTCTAGGATGCACCATTTTCGGAAAATAATTTTTTTTAATTTTATCTTGAAAACAGTGCGTCCTAGAGAAAAAATAAATAGAATAAAAATTAAAGAGAATTTAATTTCCAACAGATTTTATTTAGTGCATTTTTTCAATATCTGTAACGGTTTACGATTTACAAGCCTTTAAAAATTAACCTTCTTAATGTTTATACTTCAATAACCTTCTTACACGGAGAAGGTCAACTTTTGATGGACTTTAACGCCTAAAATGTTCAAAATTTTGAAAAAATGAACTACTAGGTGTACAAAATAAAACTCGGCTAAAATCTACAAAATTCAAATTTACCCTGTGGCTGAGTTTCATTTTGTACACCTAATATTATTATCAGATAATCAACATCACTCAACACATCTCTTTCCATGAATTCTAAAAGTGGTGATGGATCATCCCACAAACTCATAAAAAATCGTTTTACCATTTATTGAATCAAGCACATTTAAATATTTTATCCTTCTGGATTCCTGTAATTTTTTTAAATTTTTAACATTAAATTTTATTTTTCATTAACCTCAACGTCCGATAAGCTATTGTGCCTTTTTTTCCGATGATTATTCAACGTAATGTCGCTTATAAAGACTTTTTTGCATTCATCACACTTAAAAAAGTAAAAATTCTTTAAGGAAGTTAATATAGGAGGGGGAAGTATAACGAAGGTTGAAAAATATTCCAAGTTTTTTTTCCTGAAAAATTTTCCAAGTTTTTTTTTTTTTTTTTTTTTTTTTCAAATAATTTTCAAAGTTTTTATTTTCAAAAATTTTTCCAAGTTAAAAATATTTTCGGCGGGAAAACAGCAGCTGCAGGCATTAGGTGGGTCTTTTTGGCAGGAAAACAGTCCAAAAAATGTATATTTTTGGGGGGAAAACAGCACCAAAAAAAATCTTTATTTTTGGCGAGAAAACAGCCAAAAAAATGTTTATTTTTGGCGAGAAAACAGCAAAAAAAAAAAGTATATTTTTGGCGGGAAAACAGCCCGTTAATGTATATTTTTGGCGGGAAAACATCCCAATAATGTATATTTTCGGTGGGAAAACAGCAGCTGCAGGCATTAGGTGGGTATTTTTGGCGGGAAAACAGTCCAAAAAATGTATATTTTTGGGGGGAAAACAGCACCAAAAAAAAATCTTTATTTTGGCGAGAAAACAGCACCAAAAAAAATCTTTATTTTTGGCGAGAAAACAGCCAAAAAAAATGTTTATTTTGGCGAGAAAACAGCAAAAAAAAAAAATGTATATTTTTGGCGGGAAAACAGCCCGTTAATGTATATTTTTGGCGGGAAACAGCCCAACAATGTATAGTTTTGGCGGGAAAACATCCCAATAATGTATATTTTCGGTGGGAAAACAGCAGCTGTAGGCATTAGGTGGGTATTTTTGGCGGGAAAACAGTCCAAAAAATGTATATTTTTGGGGGTAAAACAGCACCAAAAAAAAATCTTTATTTTTGGCGAGAAAATAGCCAAAAAAAAAAATGATTATTTTTGGCGAGAAAACAGCCCGTTAATGTATATTTTTGGCGGGAAACAGCCCAACAATGTATAGTTTTGGCGGGAAAACATCCCAATAATGTATATTTTTGGCCGGAAAACGCCCCAATAAAGAATATTTTTGGCGGGAAACGGCCCCATAAAGTATATTTTTGGCGGGAAAACAGCCCAAAAAATGTTTTTACTTATTTTTAATATGTCGACTACCTTGAAGTTTGCTGTATTCAAAGATGCGGTAATGTCTGCTGTGAGGACTATTTTTTTCGTCAGAATATCTTCCATTATTTAAATTTTATATGCGAATCAGCCAAAAGGCAAATCTAGATTTGAATGGAAACTTCCAAGTTTCATGTTTTTCGTCATATGTTATATTAGGTGTACAAAATAAAACTCAGCCACAGGGTAAATTTGAATTTTGTAGATTTTAGCCGAGTTTCATTTACACCTAGTAGTTCATTTTTTCAATATTTTGAACATTTTAAGCGTTAAAGTCTATCAAAAGTTGACCTTCTCCGTGTAAGAAGGTTATTGAAGTATAACCATTAAGAAGGTTAATTTTTAAAGGCTTGGTAAATCGTAAACCGTTACAGATATTGAAAAAATGCACTAAATAAAATCTGTTGGAAATTTAACTCTCTTTAATTTTTATTCTATTCATTTTTTCTCTAGGACTCACTGTTTTCAAGATAAATTTATTTTTAAAAAAATTATTTTCCGAAAATGGCGCATCCTAGAAAAAAATAATTAAGTACAAATTTATAGAATATTAAATTTCCTACAATTTTTATTTATTAGGTGTACAAAATGAAACTCAGCCACAGGGTAAATTTGAATTTTGTAGATTTTAGCCGAGTTTCATTTTGTACACCTAATAAAATAAGAGGAATTTTCTTTTAGATGGAGCGTAAATGGAATTTATTTCATCCTCACAGCCCTTTTGAGTTTACAGCAGGAAAGTACGCGCTTATAATATTAAATCAGGATCTAACTGTCCCTCCGCCTAAGATGACATTGTTATGGAACAAAGGTAAACTTTTTTTAAATTGTTTTTTTTTTTTCTAAAAATTGTTTAAGCTGAAGTCCGCTGTACTGTCGACGGTGGGACAGATAAGTGGTTTAACTATGTGAGGGAGAATAAATTAAAAATAAAAAATAAATTCCCAGAAGTTGTCTCTGGAGATTTCGACACGATACTTCCGAAAACGCTTAAAATGTGCCGACACAATGCAGTCCATATTGAAAAAACGCCAGATGAGAGTTTCTCTGATTTCCACAAATCCTTACAAGTTATAGGCGATGTATACAAGAAAAAAGTAAAAGAGAAAAGATTTTTTAAAATGTTGATAGTTGGATTCTGTGTTGATAGTGTGCAATAGTTCTGGACGGATCGATCACACATTTTCTAATTTGAACTCTTTAAGTATAATGAGTTTATTTTTCAACCAGGATCCTCCTCCAAGCGCTTTTTGATTGGAGGATCATCTGTCACATGGCACCTTCATCGAGGGTTTCATAAAATCTATATTCCGCGCTATATGATAGAAAACAATGAATGGTGTGCTCTTCTTCCGTTTGAGCCGAAAAAGAGTTCAGTGACGACCACCGGACTCCAATGGATCTTAGTAAGCAATTTTTATGATTTGGATTTAATTTTTTTGAATAGAAAACAACAGTATTCAATTTGGAGGATTGATCTGCTCGTCGAACTCATATATTGGGCTTCCTCATATAACGATAGCGACGGATGCAGAACTTCTTGGTCAATGGGCGTCAACTCTCCATTTAGATCTGGAAAGAAACCCACCGCTTAATTATTTGTTAATGCATAACTTTATGCGAATGATGTCTTTTATGCAAAAACGGAAAGATAAAGAACAGTTGTTGTGTCTGCTGTTTAGTGCTTAAAGAAGTTATTGCGATACCCTCGACGTCGGGTTTTTGGGGAAGGGTCAATTTGAATATTGATCTTTACCGATCTCAACTTTGTCTGTGGTGCCGGCTGTCCGTAGCATTTTTCCGGAACACTTTACGGCCACAGTTTTTAACCGATTTTCACCAAATTTTCACAAAATCTTCCTTAGTCGGAGAACAAGAATGTAACGAGGGCGATTTTGAATTTCGAAAAAATGGCGGAGATATGTCTGTTTGAAATTTTAAAAAATTCGCTGCGGCCGAACCGTTGGTCCGATTTTCACCAAATTTTCACCAATTATTCCTTATATTTTTAAGAATTTTGGTGTAAAAAAATTGACACTTTTTATTATCATTTTTTTAGTAGGGAGAAATTTATACTTCTACCCATTACGAGAGGCACATCCGTAGGCCAAAGAGCCCATTATTTCTACCTTGGCACTTAAAAAAGTACTGGTTTGAAGAGCTTCCAACGAAACTTCCTAAAGAGAAGTATCTATATAGGAGGGGGAAGTATAACGGAGGGGACGTAAAACGTAGTGGGAAGTATATGGGAGGGGAAGTATAACGGAGGGGGAAGTATATGGGAGGGGGAAGTATAACGGAGGGGGAAGTATAACGGAGGGGAAAGTATAACGGAGTAGGAAGTATAACAGAGGGGGAAGTATAATGGAGGGGGAAGTATAAAGGAAGGGGATTTAGTAGGGAGGGAAAGTATAAAGGACAATTTTGCAAGTTTGTTTTTGCGAAAAATTTTCCGGGTTTTTTTTTTGAAAAATTTTCTAAGTTTTTTGTCCAAAAAAATTTTTTTTTTTTCAAAAAATTTTCAAAGTTTTTTTCGAAAAATTTTCCGGGTTTTCCTTTTTTTTTTTCGAAAAATTTTCCGGGTTTTCCTTTTTTTTTTTTTTTTTTTTTTTTTTTTTTTTTTTTTTTTTTTTTTTTTTTTTTTTTTGAAAAATTTTCTAAGTTTTTTTGTCCAAAAAAAAATTTTTTTTTCAAAAATTTTCAAAGTTTTTTTCGAAAAATTTTCCGGTTTTCCTTTTTTTTTTTCGAAAATTTTCCGGGTTTCCTTTTTTTTTTTTTTTTTTTTTTTTTTTTTTTTTTTTTTTTTTGAAAAATTTTCTAAGTTCTTTTTTTTGAAAAATTTTTAAGTCTCAAGGTAGAAATAATGGGCTCTTTGGCCTAGGGATGTGCCTCTCGTAAAGGGTAGAAGTACGAAATTTCTCCCTACTAAAAAAAAATTAATGATTAAAAAGTGGCAATTTTTTTGCACCAAAAATTCTTAAAAAATATAAGGAGTAATTGGTGAAAATCGGATTAACGGTTCGGCCGCAGCGAATTTTTAAAATTTCAAACAGACATATCTCCGCCATTTTTTCGAAATTCAAAAATCGCCCTCGTTACATTCTTGTTCTCCGACTAAGGAAGATTTTGTGAAAATTTGGTGAAAATCGGTTAAAAACTGTGGCCGTAAAGTGTTCCGGAAAAATGCTACGGACAGCCGGCACCACAGACAAAGTTGAGATCGGTAAAGATCAATATTCGATTTGAACCTCCGGGGTCTGGAATACCCTTCCCCAAAAACCCGACGTCGAGGGTATCGCAATAACTTCTTTAAGGAAGTTAAAATTTCGAAAAAAAGAACTTAGAAAATTTTTCAAAAAAAAAAGGAAAGGAAAGGAAAACCCGGAAAATTTTTCGAAAAAAAAAAACTCAGACATTTTTTTGAAAAAAAAACCCGGAAAATTTTTCGGAAAAAAACAAAACTCGGACAATTTTTTAAAAATAAACTTAGACAATTTTTCGAAAAAACAAACTTGGAAAATTCTCCTTTATACTTTCCTTCCCTTATACATCCCCTTCCGTTATACTTTCGTTCCCTTATACTTCACCCTCGGTTATACTACCCCTCACTTAAACTTCCCCTCGGGCCCCTCCCATATACTTCCCCTCACTTATACTTCCCCCTCCCATATACTTCCCACTCCGTTATACTTCCTCTCCCATATACTTCCCCCTACGTTTTACTTCCCCTCCGTTATACTTCCCCTCATATATAGATACTTCTCTTTAAGGAAGTTTTCGTTGGGAGCTCTTCAAACCAATACTTTATTTCAGATTCGTAATCTACGCAGAATTTCAAGTAGATTTGACATATTATGACCTCTTTGGACAACTTTAAAAAATGCCAAATGTAAAAATAATGAAGTTAGGACCTCTCTGCGCCACCCTGTATAAAACTAAAATCTACCAATTGTAGCCGATTCCTTGTCCAAAAATATGGGGATATTTTACAAATTACATTTAACTATTTTTTTTCTAGGAGTTAGGACACCATGTGTATATCGAGATTCACGCGAAAAATTTACCTTTCTTTTAACCTCCTTTTTGTTTAATAAAATCCCAACCCCATGTGAACCATGACATTATTTTAAAAACGAGAATAACCAGTTTCTTAGGTAAGAGACAACAATATGCTATCATCTCAAATTGTTCGTCAGCTTTCTTTCTCCCAATAGGTAAATAAAATTCCGTTTTTAATGGCTCAGTTTTTATCAAAGTTTATCTCTTAAGGAAAAGAGGATGTTGATGTTTATGGACTAATGGTAAGATACTTTTTATTGTTTTTTTCAGTTCAGATGGAGAATAATGAAGAAGTGAAGTTTCTTTCCTACTGCTGTTCCTGCTGTGAAGTTTCTCATCTGACGCTTGAAGCACTTCATGAGCACGTTTTCAAAAATCTCCAAGAATTAACCGCCATCGGTGATCTCCAAAATGAAGGAATATCACGCTATCTCGCTCCTCAAGACTGTAGACAAAATTTAAAATTATTTAAATGTAAATTTTGCAATTATGGTACAGCTTCCAACGTCCTATTTAAAGACCATATTCGTAATCATGATGCCAAGAATTATCAGTGCAAAATCTGTGAATTCTCTTGCGCAAAAAGCGATCTCTTCGATAAGCACAAAGAGCTGCACAGAAGAAAGAAGGATTCATCAAATTCTATTGAGAACTCGCTAAACAAACCCAAAAGCTACAGTTTACGATCATCAAAAACGAAGAATCCAACAAAAAGCGATCTCTTCGATAAGCACAAAGAGCTGCACAGAAGAAAGAAGGATTCATCAAATTCTATTGAGAACTCGCTAAACAAACCCAAAAGCTACAGTTTACGATCATCAAAAACGAAGAATCCAACAAAAAGCGATCTCTTCGATAAGCACAAAGAGCTGCACAGAAGAAAGAAGGATTCATCAAATTCTATTGAGAACTCGCTAAACAAAGCCAAAAGCTACAGTTCACGATCATCAAAAACGAAGAATCCAATGACCATTTCATGCATTACATTTCTATGTAATGGATGTCAAAAGAAATTTACTACCTCAGCTAAATTAAAAGAACATTTTGAAACTGTGCATAAAGTGAAGAATTTTAAGAAATCAGAAGATTATTCATGCGTTGAATGCGATTTTAGGTGTTCAAATGATGATATTTTAAGATCACATATAAGAAATCATTGGTTTTTCTGCTATCATTGTCATTTTACCTCCTCAACTTTAAAAAAGTTGAAAATTCATATTAAAAGTCATTTTCAGGTCTTCCATTTAAAGTGCGATTACTGTGACTATAAAACCTGTGTTAATAGCCACTATGAGAGACATAAAAGAACGCATACTGGAGATAAGCCGTTTAGATGTAAATTATGTAGTTATAGAAGTGCAACTGCTTATAATTTGAAAGTTCATGAAAGGACTCATTCGGGCGAAAAGCCATTTTTGTGTCGTTTTTGTGATTATAAGTGTACAACATCATCTAAACTGAAAATACACCATGAAACGCATACAGGGTTGAGGTCTTACTCTTGTAATATTTGCGATTACAGATGCTCAACTTCTGGAAGGATGAACGATCACAAAAGGATACATAAAAGGGAAAAACTTGTTTGTTCAAAATGTAAATTCACTTGTTTCAAAATAGGAAGATTTAAAATCCACCAAAGAAAACATTCTGGGAAAAAAGCTTTTGCGTGCGAATTCTGCGAATATGTCGCTGTCGACTCATATAATCTTAAATTGCACGTCATGATTCATACGGGTGAAAAGCCATTTTCTTGTAATCTTTGCTCGTACAAATCGACTACTGCGAGTAAACTGAAAAGACACAAAAGTCTTAAGCATAGTTGACCGTTTGTTGATTTTTGAAATTGTCCTTCAAAAAATTTTTTATTAATGAACTTTAGAAAGAAGTTGAATTTATTTTCTTATTGTGCAAGTGCCTTAAGTTTTTAAAAGTTTTATTTTGTTGAGGTTTAAAACCTAAAGCATGTAAAAATGTTTGATGAATTATATAAAATTGAAATAAATTATGACTTTAAGTTTGGTACAACGCCGATTTTTAATTGTTTATTGACGTTCTCTAAAGGAAGATATTGTGACACCCTTGATAGATCTTTCTAGAATTTTGTTGTGCAAATTTTTCAAAACAAAAAGGAAAATTTTTTTAAGTACAAAATACTTGAAATTTTACTTCCCCTCCTTAAGCTTCCCTTCCTTTATACTTCCCCCTCCTATATTGTCCCTTCTCTTCAAGGAAGTTTTCCATAGTAGCTTTTCAAACTAATACTTTTAACTTCCTTAAAGAAGTTATTGTGATATCCTCCACGTAGGGTTTTTGGGGAGGGGTCTTCCAGACCCAGGAGGGTCAAATCGAATATTGATCTTTACCGATCTCAACTTTGTCTGTGGTGCCGGCTGTCAACCGATTTTCACCAAATTTTCTCTAGTTGGTGAACAAGAAACTAACGAGCGCGATTTTTGAAATTCGAAAAAATGGCGGAGATATGTGTGTTAGAAATTTTTAAAAATTCGCTGCGGCCAAACAGTATTTTTAACATTAATTATCATTTTAGTAGGGAGAAATTTCATACTTCAACCCCTTACGAGAGGGACCTCCCTTGGGCAAAAATCCCATTATTTCTACCTTGATACTAATAAAACTTGGAAAATTAAAAAAAAAAAAAAAAATACATGAACTTTCCCCTCAGTTTACTTCCCCTCCTTTGTAGTTTCCTCCTCCGTTATACTTCCCCTCCTTTGTAGTTTCCTCCTCCGTTATACTTCCCTCCTTTGTAGTTTCCTCCTCCGTTATACTTCCCCTCCTTTGTAGTTTCCTCCTCCGTTATACTTCCCCTCCTTTGTAGTTTCCTCCACCGTTATACTTCCCCCCCGTTATACATCCCCCTCCTATATTTTTACTTCTTTATAAGGAAGTTTTCGTTGGAAGCTCTTCGAACTAGTAATTTTCTTCATTGATTAAATTTTCTCAGAGAAAATCATAAAAAGGCCATATAATCGGTCATTATTGTATGGCAAAAAAATAATCTAAGATATTCCTTGAAGTGCTACAAGTGGTAAATACATAATAACAACAAACTGTTAAAATAATTAATTCAAAGAAAAAAAGTATCAACAACTGATTATTGTAATTAGATAGTTAAAATTCGATTTTGAAAATAGATGGTTGTAAGTTGCTGGAAATCTTTTGACATTTTTGACTTTTTTCATTGGTGACAGTTAAGACCCACGTGGAAAAATATATTTATTGTTTTCTCATGTCTTAAGAGATTTTTATTAAAAAATTGTGATTCCTCTAAAATTGGGGAAATGTAGGTAAGTTGTCCATATTGGTTTGAGGTCCAAGGTTTTGTTTTGATCCCCCGATCACGAGAGGAAAGAAAGGTTTTCCTAAATTTTTTTTTATAAGGGGGAATAAAAAATAAAAAGGTCAACAGCTGTGTTATCAAATTCCTCGAGAATGACTTCGATTTTATTAATTTTATTACAGTCTATAAATTTTTAGTTTTTAATTATCATTGAAGTCTGATAGGTGGGGAAGGCATTTCCGTATCTTCATTTTTTGAAAAGAGGATTTGGTAAGTTGTCTTATCTTTTTTTCTTTCTCTCTTTTTCCCCTCCTGGATTACACAGAATAATCTGGTTATTCAACTCATTAAAAATCGAAATAAACCAGTTTTTAAAGAGCTAGACTGCATTTTATCTTTTTATTAATTTCCCAAATTCAATGTAATTAATTTTGTCCTTGAGTTTTGGCCTATCCTTTTTAAAAATTTTCTTTTTGTCAGGTCATGTAAGGTGAACAGATTTTGTATGGAGTTGCGACATTTGATACGAAAAAGGAGCGGAAACAAACTTTTGTATCGTCTCAAAATGGATATGATGTTCGAAGCGTATTTGTCGCACGATTCCGACCGTTTGGAGTCCGACGACATTCCGCAGACGAATGAACCTGTTTGGATACTTGGGAAAAAATACAGCTCAGTTGAAGGTTCGGAATTGTGTTTTTATCTTTACGATAAGCCCTGTATTTATGAACGTTCCTTAAGGAACCCTTTTCTCAAGGCTTCCTTGACGTTGCTTGTGTTTATGATTTCATTTGAAGTGATCTGTTCCATCAAATTCTTATTGGCTAAATAAAAGGAATCCTTCCGATACTCTTATTTTAGTAGCTTAAGGTGTCCTCTAACGGAGGGCTTTCATTGGCTAAATAAACGGAATCCTTCAGATTTTTACTTGTCTTTTTCAAGATAGCTATTGAGGTACCTTAAGGAGTCCTCAAGCAGAGGGCTCTCATTGGCTAAATATGTAAAAGGAATCCTTCCGATTTCTCCCATTTCTTAAGGTAGCTATTGAGGTGAGGTACCTTAAGGACTTCTCAAACGGTGGGCTTTCATTGGCTAAATAAAAGGAATCCTTCTGATTATACCCCGTTTTTTTCAAGGTAGCTATTGAGGTTCCTTAAGGACCTAAGGAGTCCTCAAACAGTGGGCTTTCATTGGCTAATTAAAAGGAATCCTTCTGATACTCTTATTTTAGTACCTTAAGCAGTCCTCTAACGGAGGGCTTTCATTGGCTAAATAAACGGAATCCTTCAGATTTTTACTCGTCTTTTTCAAGATAGCTACTGAGGCACCTTAAGGAGTCCTCAAGCAGAGGGCTCTCATTGGCTAAATATGTAAAGGAATCCTTCCGATTTCTCCCATTTCTTAAGGTAGCTATTGAGGTGAGGTACCTTAAGGACTTCTCAAACGGTGGGCTTTCATTGGCTAAATAAAAGGAATCCTTCTGATTTTACCCCGTTTTTTTCAAGGTAGCTATTGAGGTTCCTTAAGGACTTAAGGAGTCCTCAAACAGTGGGCTTTCATTGGCTAAATAAAAGGAATCCTTCTGATTTTACCCCGTTTTTTTCAAGGTAGCTATTGAGGTTCCTTAAGGAGTCCTCAAACAGTGGGCTTTCATTGGCTAAATAAAAGGAATTTTTCTGATACTCTTATTTTAGTACCTTAAGCAGTCCTCTAACCGAGGGCTTTCATTGGCTAAATAAACGGAATCCTTCAGATTTTTACTCGTCTTTTTCAAGATAGCTACTGAGGCACCTTAAGGAGTCCTCAAGCAGAGGGCTCTCATTGGCTAAATATGTAAAAGGAATCCTTTCTCCCATTTCTTAAGGTAGCTATTGAGGTATCTTAAGGACTAAGGAGTCCTCTAAAGGAGGGCTCTCATTGGCTTAATTAAAAGAATCCTTCTGATTTTACCCTGTTTTTTTTTTTTCAAGGTAGCTTTTGAGGTTCCTTAAGGACTTAAGGAGTCCTCAAACAGTGGGCTTTCATTGGCTAAATAAAAGTAATCCTTCTGATACTCTTATTTTAGTACCTTAAGGAGTCCTCTAACGGAGGGCTTTCATTAGATATCCTTTTGGTGAAGGAAAGGAGAGTTTCAAGGGACGTTTACAAATACGGGCCAACATAAATATAAATATCTGATGTTATTTTTTCAGATATTGAGCTGATTAGGAATGATATAAAATCTAGACTTTGGTTTACATATCGGAAAAACTTTATTCCGATTGGCGACTCTGGAAAAACTTCTGATAAAGGATGGGGTTGTATGCTTCGCTGTGGGCAGATGTTGCTCGGTCAGGCACTTCTCAACAACCATTTAGGCCGTGATTGGCTCTGGAATGTCGCCTCCGTCGAAGATAAATATCTTAAAATACTTAAGATGTTCGAAGATCGCAAATCCGCCACTTATTCCATCCATCAGATTGCTCTCATGGGTGCTTCCGAGGGGAAACAAGTTGGCGACTGGTTCGGTCCCAACACCGTCGCTCAAGTTTTAAAGTAATTTCCCATTTTCTTTCAAATTAAATTTATATTTTATCTTTTAGAAAACTTTCCCAATACGATGACTGGAGCAATCTTGCTGTACATGTTGCTTTAGATAACACAATTATTTTAAGTGAAATCCGTAAGTATCGAAAAAGCCATTTTTTGAAATATTTAATATGAATTTTAGGTTCTATTCAAAGAACAAGATGGAAACCTTTGGTTCTTATTGTTCCTCTACGATTAGGAATAAACGAAATTAATTCTATTTACATCCAAGGTCTCAAGGTAAAGTTTATTTTTTGGTTTATATTTCCTTAATTTAATACCCCTATTTGAGAGAAGATATTCGTATTTCCTCAGTAAATACATAACGAATACGAATATATTCGTATATTTTTAAATACTTAACAGTAAGTACACGAATATTCACTCTTAAATACGTGTATTCGCCATGAAATAATTAGAAATACGAATATATTCGTCCCATAAATACGAATATATTTGATTTGTAAACGTAGGTATTTATATTCGTATTTACAGAATTATTAGGTGTACAAAATGAAACTCGGCCAAAATCTACACAATTCAAATTTACCCTGTGGCTGAGTTTCATTTTGTACACCTAATAAATAAAAATTGTAGGAAATTTAATTCTCTATAAATTTGCACTTAATTATTTTTTTCTAGGATGCACCATTTTCGGAAAATAATGTTTTTAAAAATAAAATTATCTTGAAAACAGTGCGTCCTAGAGAAAAAAATGAATAGAACAAAAATTAAAGATAATTAAATTTCCAACAGATTTTATTTAGTGCATTTTTTCATTATCTGCAACTGTTTACGATTTACAAGCCTTTAAAAATTAACCTTCTTATTGGTTATACTTCAATAACCTTCTTACATGGAGAAGGTCAACTTTTGATGGACTTTAACGCCTAAAATGTTCAAAATTTTGAAAAAATGAACTACAGTCGAACCTCGATTACTCGAATCCCTTGATAACTAGAAGAAAACGTCTGGCCCTTGAGAAAACCTTGATTACTCGAAGAAAAAACCATACATAACTCGAATTTTTTTCAAGACTTACAGGGCGCAAAAACCTCTGTAAGTCGAATTTTCGGTGGCCGGACCTCTATAACTCGAATTTTCCGCTTAACCACGAGGTGCCCGCTCGGCGTGTCTCAGCCTGCATGACCCTCATGACCCTCCCTCACCCCTCTCCTTTGCCCTCTCCGATCGACCGCATGCGTTGTCGGACGGCGAGAGACTTTCCCACTTCCAAGAAGGTTCAGGAAAAAGACTAAAGCCTTAATAAGTCGAATTTTTGGGCACAGAACCTCGATGACTCGAAACCTTGATAACTCGAAACCTCGATAACTCGAACTTTTTAGTCCGTCCCTTGAGATTCGAGTTATCGAGGTTCGACTGTACTAGGTGTACAAAATGAAACTCGGCTAAAATCTACAAAATTCTTTACCCTGTGGCCGAGTTTCATTTTGTACAGGTTTCATCAGAATTTGGGTCGTTTTTCTTAAATCATTTTTTTTTCAGGCCTGTTTTACATTTCCTCAAAGTCTTGGTGCGATTGGTGGTAAACCAAATCATGCTCTTTATTTTATTGGAACAGTTGGTAAGAATGACTTTAGATTAATTTAACACTTGATTGAATTTTCTTGAAGGTAATGATGTGATATTTTTGGACCCTCATGTGACCCAAATCTCAGGAAGTGTACATAATAATAAGCAGACTGAGCAGGACAGAAAAACGGACAGTTCTTACCATTGTCCTCAAGCAAGCCGTCTTCATATTCTTCATATGGATCCATCTATCGCTGTGGTTTGTATTTAATTTTTGAAGAATCTGACTAATCCCTTTATCTTAGGGATTTTTCTGCAAGACTCATGAAGATTTCGAACTCCTCGTCAAAACGATCAGAGAGACGATCGCTTTGGAAAAACAGCCGCTTTTCGAAATCCGGGACGAATGCCATGTCCCGTGGGCAGAAAAAGGTCAGGAGGCGACCTCGTTGAGCAATGGTAATGATTCGCTTGTTCTAAACGAGAGTGGAAAACCACGAAAACGGAGTAAAGAAATCTTATCAGTTTTTCCTTGCGTTTCAGCTCAACGACACATCAACGACTCCGATGAAGACTTTGAAATTATTGAGTAAATTCTGAAGACAAAAATTAACCTGTACATAGTAGCTCATTTTATTGTTTTTCCCATTTTGTATAATTATCATACATAATGCATTTTTTTATTTTTAAAAAAAACCTATGTAATCTATTGTAAATTAATTTTTTAATCTCTTGAAATTATCCCCCAATTTTATGTTATTTTGAAAATTTTTATTACATAGAAAAAGTTGATTCTATGTATCATTTTGTTTTGTTTTTCATTTAAAAGAAAGTGCCTTTTATTTACAGAACTTTAAGATTTGCGTTTGTATAAACTTATGCTTTTTATTGTAACTTGACTGAAATACAAAGGTTTTGATGTTTTTTTGAAAAGTTGGGATTAATTTTTTTTTACCTTGAGATTCTTGAAAAAAAATTATTGAAAGATCACTGGTTAAAGTCATTTGAGGCCATAAAACCAGAAAGCAAGACGTGATTTGGGAGATTAATCAGTCGTTAAGTTATTTAGGCCTGTATTTTTAAACGTTACTTGAAACTTTCCTTAACCAAAAGGATACCTTGAACACCCCTTTTCACGATTTCACCATAGACATTAGACACTATGAACATTGTGCCTCTAAATAGCTATTGTAGGCAACATAAAAAAACGCTAATTATTAATTACTTACTAAATATGAGACTATATGATATTCTTTTTCTTCTTGTCTAACCGATACAGGTTATTGCAGGACCCAGGTGGGGGCTTTCGCCATATTGCAATGGCGCCCTTTCAAGCCAACTACGGGAGTGAACATAAAATGGTAACTGATCCGAAGCTTCCATGTGTACCAATCTATGCAATCAGCAAATCAGAAATCATTCTCAAACTCAAACTATGTATGTATAACTAAATATCCATTTCTAATTTTCTAAAAAATTCAATTTGTACAAAACCAGTGATTAATTTGCTAAATTAATACCAATAAATTTTTCGGCTTCTTGATAAAAAGAGCGGGAACATCCCCACCTTCAGTCTCTACACCACAGACATGTTCAAACAAGTCCGGGTAGCTTTTTTACGTTAAGTCGTCGTTTAGGCCACTAAAAGGTCGTTAAGTATTGCTTTAGGTCATAAAACACTCGTCAAGTCATATTTAGGCCACTAAACGGTCGTTAAATCGTGATTTAGGTCATAAAACAGTCGTCAGGTCGTCCTTTACGCCGTAAACAGTTGTCACTTGGGCAATTAATCAATCGTTAAGTCGTCGTTTAGGCCACTAAACGGTCGTTAGATGTTGATTTAGTTCATAAAACACTCGTTAAGTCATATTTAGGCCACTAAACGGTCGTTAAATCGTGATTTAGGTCATGAAACACTCGTTAGGTCGTCCTTTACGCCGTAAACAGTTGTCACTTGGGCAATTAATCAATCGTTAAGTAATCGTTTAGGCCACTAAACGGTCGTTAAATCGTGATTTAGGTCTCATAAAACACTCGTTAAGTCGTCATTTAGGCCACTAAACGGTCGTTAAATCGTGATTTAGGTCATAAGACTGTCGTTAGGTCGTCCTTCACCCCGTAAACAGTTATCACTTGGGCAATTAATCAATCGTTAAGTCGTCGTTTAGGCCACTAAACGGTCGTTAGGTTGTCCTTCACTCCGTAAACAGTTATCAATCAATCGTTAAGTCTTTATTTAGGCCACTAAACGGTCGTTAAATCGTGATTTAGGTCATAAAACAGTATTCATCCTATACGCCGAAAAAGTCGTCATTTAGGAAACATGTCAGTAGTTAAGTCAACATTTTAGCCACTATACAGTTGTCAAATCTTAATTAAGGTCGCAATATTTAACATTTGCACAATTTAACAGTCGTTAAGTTGCCATTTACGCAGTTTTAATCACTCTTCAAAATAATTAATCGATCAGGAGTTTATCCTAGATGACATTTGTCACCTTTTCCAAAAACATCAAATAAATTTTAACTCCATATTGGAAGTTACAGTCAATCGAATAATTTTGTTAGGGTTTCAAAAGTTTAATAAGAAAACTAGATTTATTTACAGAAAATTAAAAATACAAGAATTTCACTGACTAATCTTTAGCGAATATGAATTTTCCTCGCATATGATTGGGTAGAGGTATTATCTGAGGGCATGGAACTTGACCGGGTATTTCGCAGATGCAATGTCGCTGACACCCGTAACCGAAATTCGCAGGGTTGTCTTTCTTCTCTTTCGCTTGAGCTTCCAATTCTAAAACTTTCTCCGTTTTTCCGACTACTTTAATGAGATGCTCCATTATCTCTTCTTTTTTCTTTCCAAAAATGTCTATTAGCATTTCTTCGCCATTGTCTGAAACGAATGTAAGTAAGAAAAGAAGAGAAAATGTGGTTTACCATAGTAGAAACGAAGAAATGGCGTTGGAGTCATATTTTTAAATGTTATTATTTGGACGTTAGGGTTACGATATTGCATTTGAGGTAAATACCAGAAGACAAAATCCCTGAAAGCATTCATAAATCAAGATTTAGCTCTAAACGTTCTGGACCCTTATAAAAACACAATTTTCAATATTACCTAGCTTCTTTACTGTGTTCTCCGTAGTTGTTGTAATTTATTGAGAATACTTTGATACTATCTTTTAAAAAGAGTTTCCCTTGTTCTAAATATTTAATTGTTCTCCTAACGGGAGCTGCTCCTTTCATAAAAGGCATTTTTTATTCTTTTTTTTATAAAACAATTTACCATAAAACGGGTAGAAAATACAAATAATTTACAGTAATAAACTTCACTTCAGAAGGTTCGAAGAAATACTGGTTACAATGAAAGCAATGAGAGCAATGTCGCCAACAATATATTTTTGTGCCAGTTATATTTTAATTTCTTTCATAGACGAACGATGATTTGTCGATGATTTCTTTGATTTTAACTTCCTTACTAATTTTACGGAGTTATAGTACGTAATTGGTTTCGCTCATAAATTTTTAAAAAATTCATAATTTTGTTTCTTCTTTTGTCAAATTCTTGAAATAGAATTTCATATTTTTCCTTACAAATTTTTAGATTCATATTTTTGTTTCCTTTTTTTAGATAGGGTGATTTTAATAATGCAGGGATTTATATTTTATGCACTTTTTATTTTATTTTTTAAATTAATATTTTGATGGGCAAAATTTTGGTTAGAAAGATGTAAGTTATTGCTAAATATGTATTATTATAATTATAAATATGTTTATTTCAAAATAACTACATAGTCGGTAGGTCCACTCCCAGCTTGATTGATTTCAATATTGTATAAATCAAAATCTACGAGTTCAGATTTTGATCTGAAATAAAAAAGTAGAGGTGAAAAAAATTATGAATTATATAAACTTACTTGCAATTTGAAATGTCGTTTTTCTGGCAAGTTTTAGACGATATATCAAATGTCTTAGTTTTCTCACATTTTCCGACTTTAATAGAACCATCTTGAAAGCAAGCTATATAATGGTGGCAGTTGCCTGAAAAAGGATGTTTTGTGTGTTCGCCTGGTTGAAGTGAGTCGGGAGGCGGGCATCGGAACCAAGAGCACAACTCGTATTGACCGTTTTGTCCGATATTGCATGTTAATAAAGCTGGCTGCTGACATGCTTTCTTCTCACCATCGGTCGCCTCGCGGCAAATCTTTACTTTGTCGTCAAAAATCATACCCGTTTTGCATTTTTCCATCTTCGCTGTACCATTATAACATCGATAATAAGCACTACACTCTCTATAGTCTTGAAATATTCCATACAATCTTGGGCAATCCTTCGTCTTCTTCGCTGGTTCTGGATAAAACATTATCTTTTTACAAATATTTATTTTCTTTTTTTATCTATATCTATATTCATATTCATATGCCCTATGAATATAAATAGGTGGTTCAGAAGTAATAAATCAATTAACAATTAACAGCAATTAACAAATTTTGATGCTCTAGGACACCCTCTACACCGAAATTCGTGATTATGAATTTCTATATTTTAAGAGTATGAATACATTCATATTTATAAGTTTTAAATGTATTCATATTACTATTCATCTTGTGAATGCTATCTCTGTTTTTACTTACGAAGAATAGGCCTTGAACTACAGTCAACTAAATGCAATAATTTACATCCAAAATACTGCGAGTATGCATAGCCATCTTCACATTGATAAAGTTGAGCTGAGCCATTTGTACAAGAATAAAACTGATCACAATTTGTCGGGTGCTGTAGCGAGTATTTACCGCCAAGAAATTTAGGGTCGCAATCCGGACTATCTAAATTTAAAATAAGCATAGCCAATTTCTCAATTTTATTACTTACCTTGAGCAGACGAATAGGTCAGAATTGATGACCAAAATATTAAAGTTAAAGTCAACCTTTTCATTTTTGTTTAAAATCTAGAACATTTTTCTTGAAAAATCTGGGACGAAAATGACCTGCACATCTCGTTTTCCATAAGCTTAATAGGTTTAGATATCTTTATCAACAAATTAAAAATTCTGTGAGATTCTTGAACTTCCATAATGAGTTCTAAAATGAATTGGGGTTTTCACACTCTTTAACGATCTCAAAGAGAAGTTATTGGATTACCCTCCGCGTATGGTTTTTGGGAGTTGGTGTTGTGTGTTAGGTGTACAAAATGATACTCAGCCCCAGGGTAAATTTGAATTTTGTAGATTTTAGCCGAGTTTCATTTACACCTAGTAGTTAATTTTTTAAAATTTTGAACATTTTTGGCGTTAAAGTCCATCAAAAGTTGACCTTCTCCGTGTAAGAAGGTTATTGAAGTATAACCATTAAGAAGGTTAATTTTTAAGGCTTGTAAATCGTAAACCGTTACAGATATTGAAAAAATGCACTAAATAAAATCTGTTGGAAATTAAATTCTCTTTAGTTTTTATTCTATTCATTTTTCTCTAGGACACACTGTTTTCAAGATAAATTTATTTAAAAAAAAATTATTTTCCGTAAATGGTGCATCCTAGAAAAAATAATTAAGTGCAAAATAGAGAATTAAATTTCCTAGGTGTACAAAATGAAACTCAGCCACAGGGTAAATTTGAATTTTGTAGATTTTAGCAGAGTTTCATTTTGTACACCTATATATCATCAGATTGGCAGTTTAGAAGTTCTTTACCTAAGCGGTCTTTAATTCACAAGCTCGTTTTGATGACAGAAAAACAGAATCCCCACAAAAAACACCCCGTGTAAAAAACACCCCGCCTCGCAAAAATCCTTTTACATCAGCCGGAAAAAGTTGTGATATCAACTTCTCCGCCCTCAAATGAGCGAGAAGAGTCGATACGCCCGAGTGGTAGGTACGATGATGTGAGAAGCATGATGCCCGTGCCCCTTGGCGGCATCGCGAAATGCTTTGTATCAGTGATTGCCGTTATTATCAAGCCCTGGAACGTCCTGGAACGCTTAAGAATTACTGTGTTATCACTGAGTTCCTAACTAATCACTAGTATACACCCCATACACATACATACACATACCCCCCCCATCCGTACTCACACATGACACTACGCCTTCATCTACGTATGTCTGAGTGTTTGAATCATAACGATTTTTCCCGAAGAACGCACAGCACGTCTTAACTACGTCCCTGTAAACAAACATTTCGCGATGCCGCCAAGGGGAGCATTGAAAACGGGAGCACGGGCATCATGCTTCTCACATCATCGTACCTACCACTCGGGCGTATCGACTCTCCTCGCTCATTTGAGGGCGGAGAAGTTGATATCACAACTTTTTCCGGCTGATGTAAAAGGATTTTTGCGAGGCGGGGTGTTTTTTACACGGGGTGTTTTTGTGGGGATATCATATCTTTTTGTAGTTTAAATTCAAATCAGGTTAGCTGTTGACCCATTACACTGGCAAAAATTACCCAATTTATGTTTTATGTTTCGTTCTTTTTTCGTCAGTTCTTTCGTTCTTTTTAGGGTCGAATTTACCTTAAGGGGTCAGGAAGACCCATTTCCGAAATCCGACCTCTGGTGTAAATCGGATGTACAGAAGGCGCCTCAGACTAACTGACGATCGAAAAATGATCACTGGTCAAATTGACCCCAAGGGGTCTGGAAGACCCATTTCCGAAATTCGACCTTATGGTGTAAATCGGGTGTACAGCCGGCGCCACAGACAATGATCACTGGTCAAATTGACCCTGAGGGTCTGGATGACCCATTTCCGAAATCCGTCCTCATTACTATACTCGTCCTCATTGCTAAACTCAGAAGGAAGCTCTGTGCACAATTTCAAGTCGATTGGTCTTGTCTCCAGGCTGTGTACCCGTTAAAGTGGCTAAAATTACCCTAAAATTTCAGTTTTTTGTTCCTAACTTTTTTTTAAGTTAAGATTTCGGGGTAAATCTTTCAAAAGGCACTGGCTCAAGTTGAAAGGAAGCTCTGTGCAAAATTTCAAGTCAATCGGTGCGCTAGGAGAGGCTGTAGCCTTGTCTAGCTGAATAAGAAGAAGAAGAAGAAGAAGAAGAAGAAGAAGAACACGGTAAAGGCGAAAAACCGGGTTTTCAGACTTTTATATCTCGGCTCCCTATGGACCGATCGACTTGAAATTTTCAGCGTTTACTCATATCATATCAAAGTAAATCTGTAGCAAATTTCAAGTCGATCGGTCTACAGGGAGCCGAGATCCAGATACCTGAAAAACGCAAATCGTGACGTCCAGTAAACATACACTTGGTAGGTACCGTTTTCTGACGTCTTCGGACTGGGTGTTGCTTGGCGGGGCGGAACGCTACCGCGTTCCTAGATTTCGTATAAAAATATATTTAAATAAGTAAATTAAGCATATAAAAACATTTAAGAATTTTAAAATTAAATTTTCATAAATCTGGAAGTGAGAAAACTGTTTCTTCGTCTTCGTCTTCGTCATCTTCTTCATCTTGTTCATAATCATCATTACTTCCAAAAACCAGTGTATTCTTCAATAACCTTAAAATCATTAATTAGGCATTAAGAACAAAAAAAAAATTATTTTACTTTGTTTTTCCTTTGTCTACCCTCGATTTATGTACTAAAATCATAGAAATAAAATAAGAACTTTTCAAATATAAATTTTAAGATTACTTCTTTTAAATGAAGGTACTAGTGATTCTGTAGGCAACGGCTTGGGCGTTAGGAAAGGCCTCAACTCAAAATTTCGACCAGGAAGAACTGAAATTGAAAATATGAGTTTCTAGATTTTATGAGTATATTCATAAGTTTTAGATTTAATATGCCCAACATTCATCAATAGAAAAATTACTTTTGTTAACTATCGCTAATTTGTCGCTAATTTTTGCTTCATTATCCCGCCAACTTTCTAAATCAAAATTGATGTCTTTTAAACAGTTTATAAACTCTCCTCTTTTATTATCATGGGTAACGATTGTAGTATTTTGATCGCAAATCGCCTTTGAAGTCTGTCTTTTTAAAGCTTCTTTGGTGAACTGAAAAAAATCAATAAGTTTAAAATAAAACATTCAAATACTTACAATTTTTTCAGAATAAACAAAATGAAAAGCATTATTAGAGCTTAATTTGATGAAACAAATGACAGCTTGAGGGCAGATTTCTTTTAAATTGTCGATTAAGGAAAGGAGTTCGACATATTCCTTTTGTTCAATTCGAATATGAACTCTTGAGCTAGAAATAAATGGTACACAAAAGGCTATTTTATGTTAATTTTTACGTCAGAGGTTGTTTGAAGTAAAGAGAAAATAAGAGATAGACGCCTCCAACCCTTTCAAACTCGGTCACTGGGTTTATCACAAGTTTCTTGGCAATTATGAGAATTTCTTTCATGAAATATTTCATCTCCAAAACATTACTTCTTCCGCTAAAAGAAAACCATCATTTGGTGGGGGGGGGGTAATCAGACGTACCGGAAAATGTTGAAAAACTTCATTTCGTGCCAGCAGTTCAGAAAGTCGGAAAATTCAAAACTTGTTTTTTTGACGAATGATATGATTAGATTTCTGCAGTCTTCTTCTACGCCGGCCATTACATTTCCTGGCGACGAGGAGGTCGACATTGTTTTTATTAATAGTCAGAAATTGTATATTTAAAAGAATGTTATGAATATGATAAAGATAATGTTGATAAGATTGATAACAGAATGGTAGTAGGGTTAGGGTTTCCCGCTATAATCAATGTGAACCTCAATGATTCTTCCTGACGTCATTCATTGGGGTGAGCTTATCCACAAACTATTTAAAAAATGAAGGTGATTATTTTTCATAGGCCAAGAAACACCATTTTGGTTATTTTTCATGATTTTTTGCCCAAGAAACCTAATTTTGTACACCTAGTAGTTCATTTTTTCAAAATTTTGAACATTTTAGGCGTTAAAGTCCATCAAAAGTTGACCTTCTCCGTGTAAGAAGGTTATTGAAGTATAACCATTAAGAAGGTTAATTTTAAAGGCTTGTTAATCGTAAACCGTTACAGATATTGAAAAAATGCACTAAATAAAATCTGTTGGAAATTTAATTCTCTTTAATTTTATTCTATTCATTTTTTCTCTAGGACGCACTGTTTTCAAGATAAAATTTAAAAAAAATTATTTTCCGAAAATGGTGCATCCTAGAAAAAAATAATTAAGTGCAAATTTATAGAGAATTAAATTTCCTACAAGTTTTATTTATTAGGTGTACAAAATGAACCTCAGCCACAGGGTAAATTTGAATTTTGTAGATTTTAGCCGAGTTTCATTTTGTACACCTAATAATTTTTTTTGGTTTTTTGGTAATTTATTAGGAGGCCAATAAAGCCATTTTCTTAGTTTTTATGTCTAGAAACTCCTTTTTTTTTTGTGGCGAAATATTCCATTTAGGTGATTTTCCGGTTTTATTGGCCAAGAAAATACATTTTGGCGATTTTTCATCCTTCCCCTTTTTGTCGTTCAGTACTAACTTACGTAAATTCCAAAAGATGGCATCGTATGGTTCACCCTCACGGCTCACTGTCCGCCCAACTAAGCGATTTCTCTCCGGCTTACTTAATATTTACTCTCAAAGAGAAGATTACCCTCCATGTTTTTGCAAAAGGGTCTTCCAGATAGGTTTTACTGTATTTATATTTATTTATATTGTTTTATCACACAGAAACACAAGATAGTTTATTACAAATAAATGTTTATAATATTATAATACAACGACGACCTACATCATAGAGAACTAAAGGAATACAAATCTTTTATTGCCAATTATGGGCAACCAGGAATACAAATTAAACAGGAAAAAAATTATAAATCTGCTATTTTCCCGTAGACTACAAATCCAGGAAGGATTTCGTATTTATCAGGACGTCCATAGTTTCCGTTGATTTCAATTTTCTGAGGCCTCCTTTCTGTGTTTCTCTGGTTGATAAAATTTACTTCCACGTTGTTATTTTCGTAGTTCATGTTGTCCTCAATTAATTTAGATTTTCTGCTTGTTTTTCTCAGCATCGCCTTAAAAATAAATTAATATTTGAATTTTTATTTATTTTCTACCTGAAAATTAAATGGAGGATCATCATCGGTGTAGGAGTTCCGATTGATTTTTCCTCTTTCTTGTAGTTCGTTGTGTAAGGGGTTCATTTTATTCGTGTTTACCGGCTTGTTTCCTTGCCTAAATTATTTATTAAATTAGATATTATTGGGTAAAATATATTACAAGTATGACGGTTGAATGATGGGTTTTCTTTCAGGGTCACTTTTGGGTACAAAAGTTTGTTTTGCTTGATAATTTGAGGTTTTTGGAGGCGCTTTGAACACTTTCGTTTTTCCCTTTCGTCAAACTCGTCGTCGTAGTCTTCAGGATCATCCTAGTTTTCGGGTTAACAAAAAAAATTAGTTGAGCATTTTACTTATTTTAAAGAGCAATAATGGAGGAAGAAATGACTTTACGATCAGCAGTAGTCTTTTTACTAGGACTACATCCCTATAGAGAAGTCATGACTGAGTAGCTCACTGTTTCAACCTTACAGTTGCTCATATTCTCCAAGAGATAGTGCCACTCTCCACCTCATTATTGGTGATTATTTCTTGTGGTTATTACAGCCAGAGTGTTTAGTATTTTACTTAATTTTTATTGCGGAGAAAAGATAGAGCTTTTTAAGGACCAAAACCCGTTATTACAGCCATTTCTCCCTCCCTTAATTTAAAATTTCGACTTACGTAGTATTCTTGTCGTAAGTAATTCCTCTCGATCATCGATGGATCCCTTGTGTAGGGTGTTCCAGTGAAATTTTTAAACTTTTGACTTTTTACTTTGGTCGTCTGGAATGATTCTGAACGAGAGAGTGACTCTGAAGTTTGGCATCCTTTGTCTAAAATATGTTGTTAAAATGGAGGTAGAAAGATTGTAAGTGTTCCCCCAGCCACTTGGAGAATAGGCTTAAACATCCCAAATTCTCCCTACTCTCCAACATTTAGCTTCTATGCTGCCTTCCATCCTGCCTTCTATCGTGCCTTCTATGCTGCCTTCTATCCTGCCTTCTATCCTGCCTTCTATCCTGCCTTCCACCCTGCCTTCCACCCTGCCTTCTATCCTGCCTTCCACCCTGCCTTCTATCCTGCCTTCCATCCTGCCTTCTACCCTGGCTTATATCTTTGCCTTCCATCCTGCCTTCTATCCTGCCTTCCATCCTGCCTTCCATCCTGCCTTCTATCCTGCCTTCCATCCTGCCTTCCATCCTGCCTTCTACCCTGCCTTCTACCCTGGCTTATATCTTTGCCTTCTATCCTGCCTTCCATCCTGCCTTCTATCCTGCCTTCTATCCTAGAGTATAAATAGCCTTCTACCCTGGCTTCTATCCTGCCTTCCATCCTGCCTCCCATCCTGCCTTCCATCCTGCCTTCTATTCTGCCTTCCATCCTGCCTTTCATCCTGCCTTCTATCCTAGAGTATAAATAGCCTTCTCCCCTGCCTTCTACCCTGGCTTATATCTTTGCCTTCTATCCTGCCTTCTATCCTGCCTTCCATCCTGCCTTCTATCCTGCCTTCCATCCTTCCTTCTATCCTGGCTTCCATCCTGCCTTCCATCTTGCTTTCCCATCCTGCCTTCCATCCTGCCTTCCACCCTGCCTTCTATCCTGCCTTCCACCCTGCCTTCTATCCTGCCTTCCACCCTGCCTTCCACCCTGCCTTCTATCCTGCCTTCCACCCTGCCTTCTATCCTGCCTTCCACCCTGCCTTCCATCCTGCCTTCCACCCTGCCTTCTATCCTGCCTTCCATCCTGCCTTCTATCCTGCCTTCTACCCTGGCTTATATCTTTGCCTTCTATCCTGCCACATATCTTGTCTTCTTTCCATCTTTGCCTCCTTTCCTTACTTCTACTCTATATTAGGGACTTTGAGAATTAAATTTCCCTTTTTAATTTACTCACTCAAGCTCTTGAACGGCTCATCCCAGGGTAATTCATCTGCTGATTTCCTAAAAAATGCTAGTCAATAAAACTGTCCTTACTCTGGAGTAAAATTACTTTTCGTATACAGAGCCGCACATCGCTGAAGTGTCACAAAATGGAATTTCTTTTATTTTAAAAGGCATTTTCCAAACTGCTGGAGCGGAGAAAGGATATATGCCCAAGAACTCTTCTTCATTGACAACCTTTTTAATTTTTTTAATATTTCCACATCCATCTTTTTTTTGTTGTAAAGAAAATACGATGGTTTGGTTATACAAGTGTACCTAAAAACCATCATTTAAAGAAACTTCTCGAATAAAATGGCAAACCTGTTGGCTGAAATAAACAAGCTCAAGATGTTTGGATGCTCTGTAGAGCAATAGGATCTGGAAGATGGACTTTGCCTTCCATTTTTTGTAGTAGTTCCTCACGAACTCGGCCGTTTCTTGATTTATCTTTCCCGATGGGTGCATAAGAGAACCATATTTTTTTCGAGCGCAATATCCTTTCATGTCTGAAAAATGTATTAATTTTTAATGTTAATAACTTTTTTTTTGTTTACGTTTTTGAATGACGATAGCTGCTTCATCTTCCTTTTTTTTAAACTTGGGTGCTGAAATCAAAATGTTTGAATTCTACTCCAAATATTGATAAAAGAATTTTGGTGTGAATAAAGAGAGGAATTTTTGTTCCAATATTGTTTATTGACTTGACCGTACATTCTATGGATGATTTGTTTGTTTCTTTCAAATAATAATCATTACAATATAATCATTCAACTAATCTTAAATAAATTTTTTGATAAATACTACTCTTCTGGAATCACGTCATTACCCATCTTAAGCGAGTTTTCCCTCTCAAGCTTCTCGCGTTTCCCGGCGAGGTTCTTCCTTGCCAAAAACGTTCGTAGCATGCATTGGACTTTGATGATTTTCTTCACTTGTGTTTCATAAAGTCTAAAACAAGCGATTTTTAAAACTTTAAGAACCGGCTCCGTGGCTGGGGGGTTCAGTCTCTGACTCCCACCACGGAAGACCGGGGTTCGATCCCAGGTTGGGTATAGGGATTTTTGGTTGGAAGTAAAATTCCAATTAAAAATATCCCTCTACAAAATCTGTGGATAATTTAGTTAGGCCACTACTCTGGTAGTTGGCCCCAAAAGGGCGCCATGGCATTATGGCGAAAGCCCCCGCCTGGGTCTGATCCCCTCCCCCTTTGTAACAAGCCCTGGGCTTAATACAATTAAAAAAAAAAAAAAAAAAAAAAAAAAAAAAAAAACTTTAAATTAAAAAAAAATGTTACCTGGATAAAAACTCTTCATTGTAGTACTTTAAAAATACTTTGCTATTTCCCATTTTGTAACCTTCGAGTTTCAAACGGACTAAAAGTAGACGGCAGTTTTCTTTTGTCTTTTCGACAGTCTCGTCAAATTCAAAGGCTAAAAATTGATATCTGGAAAGAAAGTTAAAGTGGCGAATTGATGTCAAAAAGGTGATGCCAAAAAATCACCTTTCGAGAAATTCGTCGAAGGGTATTCTGTGAGAAAATCCGACACGTCGAGCCCTGGCTGTATCTAAGACAGACAGCGCTCTCAATTGCTGCTTTACTACACTTTGGTGAAAGCCCCTTGGGGTAAATTTTAAATCTGTTCGTACGCAGCGGACAAAATGTGACCCCCCAGAGGACAGAAGCCTAAGCAATTCAAGACTGGTCGCTCTAAACGTGGCAGCTGCCGTCCTTATCCCTTTTGTTTGAGAATATTCACCTTTTGATGCTGTGTTGTACCTCTAAACGTATTTAAATAAAACATTTATAAATGAAAACAGATTTTACCCTGATATTTCTTGACCCTTCAGCAACCAAAGCAGCACCCCATCGACTCGATTTTTTTTGACCTTCTGCCAACGGTATGTTTTCAACCAACATCGTCACATTTCCCGTTCTGGATAGTTTGTTGGTGAACATTTGTTTTATAACTGGCTCCTCTGATAGTCTCATCACTTCTGTTATTTCTGGCGGTAGGAAGTCTCGGTTTTTACTGCACATAGTCACTGCTTCGTAAGTTACTTTTCCGGTGTAATGTGCGACAGAAAACTGCTCATCGTTAACAGCCTGGACATGATCCTTCTCAGTTTTCTTCTTCCTCAATAGATCTAAAAAGTACGTCGCCACCAATCGACTTCAAGGACGAATATCCTACCTATTATATAGTCGACATCTTGGTGAAGTTTGTTGGCTTCATCTATGACATGCATTATCCCATATGGTTTGTTCAAAATTTCATCCATTGTTTCTCTATTGTCATAAAACTGAAGTTTCTTCACTTGGACTTCATCTTCCTCTTCTTCTTTCTGCAGAAAGAATTTAAGAAATGGGAAAGAATAAATGAAACTTACCATTGCTGATATGAAGACTTTTTGATTGTAAAAATACTGTAGCTGCTCATTGAGCGAGTTGATGAAGAGCTGTTCGATCCCGTTATCGGGAAAGCATTCGAATCCAAAAATGTCGATGATATTCACACAGTGCTGGTCACCGCTAAATTTTCAATTAAAGATTTTTTACGATTCTATCAACTTACAACACTGCGCGAGAGAAAGAAAGTTTTTTGTTTATCGTGTTGATAAGCCAGTCTACCAGTCTAGCGTACATCGTTTGGGCCAACACATTGCGGGCTTCCAAAGCTTCGGGAATCGAATGACGCTTTCTTGAAATGGTGTCGTTTTCAACATGGCAGTAATTACAAAGCGCCCACGAAAGACGTTTGATGTCGATTTTTAAAACAGCGGCGACTGCAAATGCAATAAAAATAATGGACTTCACGACCGAAATACAATGCGGGTTTACATACTCTGGAAGCCCTACTAGGAAGACTAAGGAACTAATTGAAAAAAGAACTTTTTTTAAAAATATCTTTCTTTTTTTTTACCTTTTTCCAATGCCTCCATATCGCTGATATCAGCATTTCCATCTTCCTCTTCTTTATATTCGATTTCTCCTAATAATAAAATTCCAGCCAGAGTACTCCAGATGGCCTAAAATTTTGTTCGTCTCAAATGATTTTCGATGAAAATAAAGAATGCGTACTTCTTTCTCATTATCGGTGAAATCGAGGTCGTTGAGAAGTTTCTTGATTATTTTGAATGATCGGATGTTTGATTCATTTTCATCTCTTGGCCCTGAGGGTGCTCTTGGATCTTTGTCTGCAGCATCGATAGCCCTTCGTAGATAGCAGTAGTTTTTGTCTTCGAGCTGATATTTTTCCAAAGATTCTTCCTCACGAAGTCCGTCGATCAGGTAATAGAAAATATGGAAGTTGGTATGATGTGGGCTTCTATTCCCAGTCACTCGCCATTTTTCAAGCTGATATAACCAAAATATCCCTCCTGAGAGTTTCCCGCTGCTGGAGAACGTCACCTGAGTGACGAGAGCATGTCTTGTAGAGTCGCTATTCACCGGGGTCGAGGCGTTTCCGAAAGCATGAATCAAGTCTAGCGATTTCTGAACTTTTTCGCCACATTTGTTTCCACTCTAAAATCTTCAAGTGGAATTCTATTTGTTTAAAATGATAGCTTACCTGGCCGATATAGCAGAGATGTTTTAGCAAAAGCTTCATCTGAGTGGTCTTCCCAGACATTGTTTCTCCTGTGAGGATTATATTTTGCTGCACGTTATGATGAAGCATGTCTTGATATGCACCATCTGCTGCTGCAAATATATGAGGCTCGTTGTCCGAACGGGATTTAAGTTTGTATTTACTGTGGAACTAAAATGGAAAATTTTTTATGCATCTGAAAACACTCCGCCTAGCAGAAACCAAATGGCCAGAAAAAACCATTTAGCCGATATAAAAGAATTCCTACCTTAAACCCGTAGTTTTCCATTGGTTCGTTTGGATTCAAAAAAACCAAAATGTCACCAATATAGCTGTAGTTCTTATTTTTGACGTATCGCTTTTCTAAATGAGTCATTATAGTTTCTTCATCTATTACTTCGAGTGCTGCCAAGTCTTCAACGTACATGGGTTCCCCTTCTTGGCTGATTCCTTTCTAAAAATGATCTTTAGCTTATTTTTAACAATAATAAAAAAAAAACCTTAAGGCGCCCATTTTTGACTTTCATCTCTGCAACCCTTTCAGCGGTGTCCTGAATGGTGATCATCTCAAGGAGAGATTTCAATTCAATGCTTAGCTATAAAATTTTGTTTAATTTTAAAAATAACTTGATCTCTACATACATGGAGATCGTTCTCAGGGAGTTCGGCCAAAAACGGATGTTCAATTAATTCGTTCATGTACGGTCTATGTTCTGGATTTTTCACCAAGCATCTGCCAAAAAAAAACGTCTTTTTTGTACATTTTTAGGTAAACTTACTCTGCTATAAAATCATTATAATTTTGTGTCCAGTTCGCTGGTCTGTAGAGTGTCGGGGGAGGATTTCTGACAATCTGGAACAACGCACGGGTCGGATGCATGTCTTGAAATGGTGCTTTTCCATCACCGAGTTCTATCGCGGTGATACCTAAGGCCCAAACATCGGCGCGGTTATCGTAAGATCCTTTAGTATGGCTGCTTTTGACGACTTCAGGTGCCATCCAACAGGAGAACCGAGATTCGTATGACGTCTCCCAAGAGTACTCGGAAGCTCCCTATCAAAAATTGAATTAGTCGATACCCATTGTTTATTTACCTTGAAATTCCAAAGTCGACTAATTTCACTTCTCCTTGGGCTGTCAAAAGGATATTGCTCGCTTTGACATCTCGGTGAATCACGTGGTTTTCGTGGAGTGAAAGCAATGCCTAAGAAACTTAAAATTAATAGTTTTCTCATTTTTTTAAAGAGTAATTTTTAAAGACGCTAACGATCGTGTTAGGTCCTGTGTTGAGAGCAATTTACTCATTTGTCTTTGAAGACTCATCAGGGCACGAGGCGAAAATTATTGTGGCGCCTCGAGGTAAAGAAAAAAAAAAGAGCTTATAATTATCAACTAAGTCGTATCAGGAAATGAGATGGCTGTAACTAAAATTCTTTTCACGCCTTAAAATGAGGGAGTGCTCGGCAAATCGGCCATTTTCAATAAAAGATGCCTGCGATAAGATATTTCACTCTGTGGAAAAAATAGAAATAATGTCGTGTATAAGTAATTAGGCGAGTCCATTAACACCGGTGCCCCATTGTTTGATAGATGCTCGGCAGTTACTCCGACACATTCAGGAGGTAACGATCGAGGTAATTACAAGAGAGATGGATGCCCTGACAGTCAATCAACTCTCTTTTCTACATTTCATTATGCCCATTCCTAAGGTCATTAAGATCCCTTCCACCTCTGTCCGTTTCGAGAAGTCACACTATCCGTCGACGGCTACCATTAAAAGAAAAAGACTAAAGAAAAAACAACAAGAATTTAAAGAATCTTTGTTCTTCGGGGCTCTGAAAAGGTCAAGAGTTTTGCTCAAAACACTTCTGTACATGAATACCACCAAAACATTTCGCTTCTTTTTTAATTAGTTCCTTATTATTGAGTTCAATTTTTACCTTCAAAACTTCTCTGAGAACGAAAGCAATGTGTTCTTCGGACAGTTTTTTGTTGTTCCTCAGCAAAGCATTCACAAGGTCTTTAACTGGTCCTCCTTCACAAAGCTAGCAAAAGGAAAAAAATCAGCCAATTTTGATTCCTGAAAATTACCTGAATGGCGAGCCAAATGTAATCGTCGTCGCCTTCTCTTCTTTTGAAGACGCCGTAGAAATCTGGGAGGTTAGGATGTTCGGAGAGATCCCGGAGGATTTTGTATTCTTCTTCGATGTCCGGGAAGCTTTCAGAGGTTATCTTTTGGATTTTCACCGCCACCTTTTTTCCTCCCATCTGGGAATCGGTCGCTTCGTAAACGCTCGCATGGACGCCTTTACCGAGAACTTCGCCTAAAGTGAATCTATCTCCGGGGTCCTCTAGACTTTTCAGGTCTAAACCTTCAGATTTAAGACCTTTCTCCATATTTTCCCTAGAAAGATAGACAATTTTAATCAGCTAAATTTGCTCATTTTCAGTCTTTTGGCCAAGTAAACGGATTTGAGCGTTTTTCTCCCTTTTTAAGCAGAAGCTCCCCTTGTTTGCCTGAATTTGTGTTCTCAGTCTCTTTTACCAGAGGCCCCATTTGTATTAGGTGTACAAAATGAAACTCGGCTAAAATCTACAAAATTCAAATTTACCCTGTGGCTGAGTTTCATTTTGTTCACCTAATAAATAAAAATTGTAGGAAATTTAATTCTCTATAAATTTGTACTTAGTTATTTTTTTCTAGGATGCACCATTTTCGGAAAATAATTTTTTTTTAAATAAATTTATCTTGAAAACAGTGCGTCCTAGAGAAAAAATGAATAGAATAAAAATTAAAGAGAATTAAATTTTCAACAGATTTTATTTAGTAATTTTTTCAATATCTGTAACGGTTTACGATTTACAAGCCTTTAAAAATTAACCTTCTTAATGGTTATACTTCAATAACCTTCTACACGGAGAAGGTCAACTTTTGATGGACTTTAACGCCTAAAACGTTTAAAATTTTGAAAAAATGAACTACTAGGTGTACTGAAACTCGGCTAAAATCTACAAAATTCAAATTTACTCTGTGGCCGAGTTTCATTTTGTACACCTAATAGCTAGCGTTATACTTGGTTTTTATCGGAGAAACGCCAGTTTTCAGATGGTTTTTGGCGTTTCCATCTTAAAAGCTCCAGCATTTTTGGAGTTTTCCTCTATTTTTCATCCCTTGCCAAGATGTGGCATAAACTAGTGGTGAAGTTACATAAAGCTCGGAGGGAGTAATTTGTATGATTAGCAGCAAAGTTATTTTTGTGTGAACCGCAAACTCATCCCGATGATTCAGCAAGTTGAAAATTAGCACGCTCACACTACTCGATAATTAAGTTTATAGTGGATTAAACTGACGACTGCGCGTTCCGTCTGACCTTAAGAAAAAAAAGCCTCTGCGACCATTTAGAGATGAATAAATCGAAAGAAGGTCTCCCATTAGAATCCTAGCGGTCTTCACTCTTCAACTTGTGAAATTAACATTTGAATTTGAATAGTAATTTGTTCTGAAAAACCGTTCGTGGTAATTAGCGGTTTTGAATCGTAACTAATTCGTTTGATATTAACTTTTTCTCTTTGGGTGGGAAGCCCATTCATAAGGGACATGGAGAGGCATTACTCTTCCGAGAGCGAGTGATTAATTAATATGTGACAGGGAGTAAATGAGAAGACAAGCTACCTGGCAAGATTGGAAAGGAGGCATTCTTATTATTTATTAACCCCTCTACTCTCCTCTCTTGGTTACATTTTTCATCCCCCCCGCACCTTTCACATTAAGCTGTTCTCTCGAAAATTAACTCATCTTTTGACGATTGCTTAATCTACTCAAGACTATCAACTTTTAAGTTTATTTTTTGGAATCTACTCTAGGGTTACAAAAATTTGCGAACCCAAAAAGGCGACGTATTTTTCTCCCTCTTCATCCACAGCCGGGAAGAATTGTCGGTTTTTTGACCCAGCGCCATTTATTCGAAAGTTTTGCACCTTTTCTTTTTTGTAATTTTTTGTGGAATTTTGACCAAAATACGCCCTTTTTTTTTATCGGGATTCGAGGTGTTTTTTTTGGGTTATTTATTCCAGAAGCCTCTGTTTTGACGAGTTTTCGGCAATATTTGCCACTGAAACCTCTTTTTTCAGACCAAAAGCCCCGCTTACGTAATTTTGGGCTTTTCCTAAATCCTAGGTTTTTAGACAGAAGCCCCATTTTTTTACGGAGTTTTTATTAATTATTATTATTTTGACCAAAATACCTTCTTTTTATCGGATTACATGGCGTTTTTTTTCGGCTTCCAGAAGCAACTGTTTTTCAACATTTTTCTCAACCTCTGTTTTTTGAGAACTTATTTTTTTCGGAATTTTTTTAGGGTTTTCGTTGGTTTTTTAATACAAACTTTTACGAATTTCCCCCCAATTTTCCGGGAATTTTTCCCCCATTTCAGAATCAACTGATTTTCCTGTGTTTTCCTCAGTATTTGGTCCTAAACCTTTGTTTTTCGAACCCCCCTTCCCCCGTTTTTTTTTTAATTTTTACCAAGAAAACTTTTTTGTTAATTTTTACAGCACGTTTTCTAATTTTTACCCCTAGATTTTTGAACTTCCCACGTTTTTGGGCCAAAAACACCCTTGATACCGGATTTCTATTTTTTTGTCCTTGAAATCATATTTCAATTAACAATTTTTCGTCCGAGAAGCATTTTTCATCATTTTTTAGATTTTCCTTACTCTAGAAAAGCATATCGGTTTTTTAAAGAGCTTAAAAAAAGAGTTCTACTATCGTGCGAAGCAACTAAAATAAAAATGGTACCAACCTTATATCCTAGGACATCAAGCAGTGCTGACGGCGGTTGTCGAAGTGACATTGACAGTTAATCGAATTTCAGTTTAGGTCTAACAAGATTATTTGAAGCCCTTGAGCTGAAAAACGTGTCGCAGATTAGGGGCGTAGGGGTTCGTTTTCTCGACAATAAGATTAGATTGATTTATGAAAAAATTTAATAAAACTACTCCGCCAGTAAATTAATTATGACAGCATTTAATTTTACCTTTTTTAACGATTGTTTTGTGATTTTGAACGATTGTTTAACTAATTGCGGAGAGTCTCCCACGAAAAAAAAATTCTTGCTCAACAAAACTTGAAGAATGAACACTACAAGAATATGGTTCCGGACGAGATTGCGTTGCTCGAAGCTTGTAATTATTTCCGACCGACCCATTCACTTGAAAGCCGTTAAAAAGAGACGACTTCCATCAAAAACACCTTAGACTTAAATTGATTTCCTGTTATTTGAAATCGTTCTCCTCATGAAGACTTAATTAGGTCATTAAAAATTTTTATTTTTTAAAAATTACGTTTATTAGTCTACCATAATATGAACTCATATTATTTTTTATACATTTCAGCAATTATTAAATAAACATAAGTAAATAAAAAGTATATACACATTGTACATACTACATTTAACATAAATAAGTCAAGGAACGATTTTTTCAAACATTTATTTACTCTAGAGAAAATTAATAATACTGTACAACAGCGCATTAGTCACTGAATTTTTGTCTAATTTAGCTTCAACGGCTGATTTTTTGACAGGAAGTTTGAGGTGAATGTGGAAAAAACCTAAAAAGAAGGTTACAGTGGCTACAATTTGTACTACTTGTCTAGATAGGTTGAGTAACTTACTAAACTAATCAAAAGTTCTTATTAGAGTTTACTCTGTATTTCCCCTTACAATTGCAGTCTAATAACTTAACATTGAGTAAAAAAAAGGGTGTGCGAAAATAATGTGCATATACATACATAAGAATATAGCTATTTTGATTATGGAGATGATAGATAAAATTATTTACAAACAGTGATCCATTCGTCGGAGGTGCAGTTTCTGCAGGTGACGTAACAGCACCAGTGAAATTTACAGTTGCAACGGTCGGTTTTTCTTCTGCGGATGATGTTGTAGCCACGTCCGCAGCAGAGGGAACTGCAACCGTCTACACCTCGGCCGCTTCTGTTGCATATCCGGCCGGTCGTCCCGGGGATTTCAAGCCTGGCGTCTTTTTCGCAGAAGCTCGGGGATTTTTCGTAGTAAAGTATGCTTTCAGAAAGGTCGTTTCCTCTCGCCCTCTTTTTCTTCCTTTTTTTCTTCTTTCTTCTTCTCCGTCCGCGTTTTCTCTCCATAAATGAAAACTCAGATCCTCCCTGATTGCTTTCTTCGACCATGACTGCTTCACGGAATCTGTCTTTGAGTGCTGCACCGACGCTTCTGAAGTCCGGAGCCGCCCTCCAGCACGTTTTCAATTCACAGCTTCCTGATACACCGTGGCATTTACATCTGACTTCCATATTTCTTGCTACAGCCTGTAAAAAAGACACCGTTAATAGACCCCCAATAAGCCAATCCGTCCTTTCTACACAGAGGATGAATATCTCAACTGTTCCTACGGCATTGTCTTGTCAAAGACTATCCAGGATTGACGCTGACTTTCAACATGGCTTCTGAATAAACAAATTGATAGGAAGGCAATTTGTCCTTAACGTTTTCTTTATTTATACCCTATTGATTACAAAAGGCCTATTCATATTTCTTCTTCGGAGGTCGTGGCTAGATTTCACTCCTCAGGATTGATATCCTTTCTCTGGGGGGAGAATAAAAAAAATCTAATTTCTACGCTTGATTCCATGCCTTTTAGCGGACGGTTATTCCCGGCGTCACACGCTATAATCACATCAACCGAGGTGGAAGTGTGTCTCCTTCTTATACGCTTTATCGGTCACGGGCTTTACTTATATCAATTTCCATTAATGTTTGTACTATATTTTTAACCTCGTCAAAATTTTTAGCGGAAGTTAGCGAAAAATGGCATTTTTTAGGGAAGAAAGGAATATGTGATGTCATCAGCTGTGAAATAGGATAGTGATCACGGGCACGTAAACTGTCTGACGTCTACTAATGTCAGCCCGTCTGTCCGCACGGAGGACCACCACTTTCAGACGTGACACATAACCGCGTAGAAGATAAAGAGTCTTTTTTTAAGAAAATCTCCGGGGACGAGACCGTGAAAATATGTTGACTTTAGTTTTATTTACGGCCAGAGTGAGACACCCACCAAAAAAATTCTCTCATTCATGGAGGCGAGGAAAATTTTTCTTGGGCAATATCTTTGATGGATGTGTGGTTACGGAGGCCATCGGTTTAAGTAGTGAGCTCAAAGTATTAAAATTCAATTAACTCGTAAACAATGTTGTGAAAGAATCCAGAATCTGACGCCTACGTGGACGGGGGTTCCTTTTTTGGTTCCCGATCACCGTCAAACGGCTTTTCTCACGGGGGAAGGCACTTCCGGCAGATAACGACTGTGACTTAACGCCCGATCGACGTTGAACGGCGCTCACGAATATGAAAAAGTCGAAAAATATCGAGAAAAAAGTAAAAGGAGCCGTTTGAAATATTATCCTAGTAGGTGGGAAAAGGTGGTGGTAAAATAAGACATCTTCCCTCTCATAAAAGGATGTTCCGGTGTAATTGTGAATGATTGTGATCGGTCAAGCGCCTCCGGGGGGCTCTTCAAATGTTTGGAATGCGCCTTCTCTTTGAAGATGCTGCGGTAGGGCTCCACTAATGTATGGTAAGTAGGTGTTAGCCCGGTTACTCTTCCCAGCCGCTCTGTTGAAAATACAAAGAATGGGAAAGGGAAATTGGTCACGGGGGTTTGACTTGTACGGGAGGAAGCCCTAAAACCGACTATCTCACAACAGAGACGTTTTCTCACCTGGCAACTAAAATATTTCAACTCACCAGTCTTCCAGCTTCGTTGTTGTGGAGGTTAACACGGGACTGAATGTCTCCGTTGTTGTTTTCCCGGACGTCCAAGAACTTCCTTGAGAAGTCGAGGCCGAACTGAAGATTATGCGAGCACCCGCCCCATTTCCACGACTTCGCGACTCCTCGGTGTCTCGAATGAGGCTCGCAGCCGCATTCTAGAATTTTCCCCTGGGCACAAGAACGTGCGACAGCGTGTGCCACACCTGCGGACGTTATAGCATGCGTGAATCCCGATTCCCGATAACCTAAAAAAAAAAGTACTTTTTAAAAAAGTTTTGTGTACACTTCATGGGTTTTTCTCCCACGAAAGAATTTCGTTTCACCCGAGGTGCGACTTTCGTTGGACGCGACCGGATTCCGGGTGTCTTTTCCCATGCCCTCGAGAAGACACTAAATTAAATACCAGAATCCCGATATAATGCTTTAGAAACGAAAAAAATTCTTCTTTTTAAGCAAGTCGTTTCCCCCTTCTTTTTTTTAATGTACTAAAATTTGCTCTAACTGTAAAAGGATTCAGAAGATCATTTTAGAATGGCAGCAATGAAAATAGTTCACCGTTGTAAGACCGCATTGAAGACAAAGGAAAAAAGCTATTTGTTCAATCAGTGCTTTTCGCCGGCGGATTGGAGGTAGCGCTGAAATCGGTGAGATAAACTAACCATTTATTCAGAATGATATTAACCTTCTTGAACAGAAAGAGGAAGGCGATGAATATTAAAATATCTTTCTGGCCGACGGGTGTGTAACTAACTCGTGTGATCGGAGAGAGACGGTAGCCGTGCTGCTCTCCGTTTTAGATTTACAGCTTTCCTCTATCCTCGACCATAACCGGAGGACGTTGACGGATGCCCGATCCCTCAACCATTTCTTCCAAGACGGCCTGTCAACCGGATACAAATTGTCACCGCCGGCTTTTCATGTGCAATCCTCGATCATCATAGATTCCTCTTGCAATTATTTTTGAAAGGGACTCTTTTGTTATAGAGTGAAAAGACTAGGAATGCAGAAGATAATTAAACATTTCCTTCTCGTTCTTTAAACGCGATAACAGAGGATAGATTACAGTCCCAGGATTGTCAATTTGGTAGCCAGCGCGGATCTTGGAAGTGAAGAAGTAGAGGACTCTATTGTGATGTCGTACCTTCTTCTAGATGTAGCGGATTGATAAACGGATGGGATGAATGGTGCCCTCGGACGACGTTATGGTGTAATTGTTCTCAAGGGGGACGACTCGACGACGCGGACTCCGGGAAGAAAGAGGGAACGAGAAGAAAGGAGAGAACATGTTTATGTTCGGCTCTCCCATGTCCCATTGTCGTCGATGACATGTGCACTACATCAAACCAATGACTGGCAATGTATTTATTGGATATTGAATTTAATGACTTTTTAACCATGCGCATCTGGTTATAATCCTTGTTTAATGAAGACCTCATTGGGAGCCACCGTCTTTTAACACATCCGCTCTAAACTTTTTAACGAAAGTTAATCGTTTTGTTAATCCTACGGTAAATAAGCCCCACCTTTCCCAGTTTCTTTGAGAGGAAAAAACTGTGGTGGGGAAAGTACTGTTTGCTTGTGGCAAATGGAGCCTTGTGACAATATTTAGGTGGCGCTCCCTTCGACGACAAACGTCCCTCCTATATCCACTCTTTTGAGTCCAGATAATCCTGTTTGAAGAAAAACAAAAAGCTATTGAAATCGTATAAACCGCCTTAGGAAAACAACGTTTTATTGAGAACAATGATTTTTTTTCTATCCTTATAAAACGGAAAGGTGAAACTTTCCCGGTGGTCTTTGAATACATAAGCAGAATGATTAGGGAGGTCATCTCACGTTCGCTATTGGCCGATTCTCTTCGGACGCTATCAATCTTCGCCGCTACGCCCTTACAACACCACATACTTATATTTTAATCTCGCGCCGAGAATTTATAATGGACACGACCTTTTTTCGATGGTGGAGCGAATCTGTAAATAAAAAACAGAAAAAGCCTCTTACGTAAACTCTTCGCGAATAAAATGAGGAAAAAACAAACATTTCATGACTACAAATTATGACATAAAAATAATGTCATAATTTGTCTTTCCGAGTTAAAAGAAGAAAAAAATCATACAAGACATAACTCGACGATTAGTATCAACCTGTGGGATCAAAGTGAGTCCCAGAAGGCGAAGGGAGAGCGCCGAGAACACATCCACTCAAAAACAAGTTGTAATAGTCGACATTTACATAAAATGTCTTCCTGCGGAATTTAAACACACAAAAAATCGAAATTAATTTGTCTTCGGTTTCTCTGCTCCTCTCTACCTTTCTTATCTTAATCAAGAGCGAAAGAAATCCAAACAAAATAATCTGATTAGCTCGTTTCCTGAGGAAAAGTGGCAGCCGAGGGTGAAAAGGGAACTGACGGTCGTCAACAAGTGACAGAGGGATGGAAAAAAAAAACCTTATTTATTGATTTTCATGATTTATCCTCAGGATTATTTTTAATTTTAACGAAGGAGGATAATTGGAATTGGGCATAGGTGGAGAGGGGTGGAAGAGGTTTCCGTAACTGAGATATCCCGTCATCTCCCTAACCTTTTTAACTAACGAATACTAATTGCCCATTTTCAAACTTAGGTACCTTCTTCCTTTGTTTTTTCCCTTTTTTTTATTCCAAAATGTTTTTAGGGCTACCGGAAAGGGGAGATGTTCCTTTAATAGGACTCGGGAAGAAAATTGAGCGTATTACACTATTGGCCAAAAAGGAAAATAGTTAGGGAAACTAATTTGTCGGAAGGTTCTCTTTGTTGGGGTTGAATCTTTTGTCCGAAAGACACTGTCTCTGACAATACCACTCATAGCTTTGCTCTTCCATGGCCCTCGTTCAGTGTCGGCTCTTAAATATCCAACCTCTTTTCTTCCCTTTTTTCTTCCACTATTTCAAAACGTTTTTTAGAGTACAAACAGCCAAGCGTTTTGTTATTCACATTCCCACTTCATTCGTTACGGGAAAGATCCTCTCTTACACCTTTTCACTAAACAGAATTAATTTTTCCTCGTTATTTACCGGTTTTGATAAACATTGATCGAACAAAGGAAGAAACAAAAAAAAACCTTCATCAAAACGCGGGAACTCTTGTTCGTTTTTTCTATCTTCATCTTGTTTTATTTTAAATTGGTTAGGGAGGGAAAACAAGGTAGGATGATATACGACCTATAGGAAAGAACGAACGGAATACTGTTGGGAAATTAATGTGTACACAAACTGGTATCACCTCGACGTTCAATCCGTTTTAAGGCTCCCAGAGATTTCAGGATTTTTTTTAAGCATTTAGAAAAAATAACGCCCCTGCGGAAGTACGGTCTAAAAAGTATTTCTTATCTTTCGTTAAAAATGCGCATCACCTGATTATTCACAGTAAAAGTGTACAAGTGCACTAGTTTAGGCCGAAATACCAGAACCCCTTAGCCGATTTTCGTCCGAGCATTGAAGAAAAAGCGCTAGATACCAATTGTCGTTAACTTCAACTTAAAATGTGTGCTAACAAACTTTTGAGTTAGGGTGGTTTTGTGGGTCCTGTGAAACGAAAAACAAAAATTTTCAACTCCGCGACTTCTACCCCATATTAGATTTCAAAGAAAAATAAATCTAAAACAAAATAAACTTATGGATTTTGACACCAACTTATAAAGTACCTAGTATCGATCGCCCGTTAAGATTACGCTGAGTGTCGGTACGGAGCGCGCTAATCTAAGTTAAGCCTGCATTAAAAAGCCGAAGCCACGTTAACAAATGACTTTGTAACCTAGTTTAATTACTACGGCCCTCTGCCAACTTTTAAAACTTCGCAATCTGGTCTTAGTAAAAGTGTGAAGGTCGGCTATCGTGAACTTCTGTTGGATTCCATGCTCCAGATTCCAGAAGACACCAGATTCAGCTGTCGGAAGAGAAGGGAAAAATAGTAATCATTATTTTTGCGATTACGATTATAATAACATTCATATTTTTTTATTATGATAACGATTACGGATATGAGGCGCTCCGGGTACGAAGGGCGAACTCGACAAAACGTAGTTTCGAGATATTCGCATTGTAAAGTTTCGGTTTTTACGTATTTAAAGGGGAAAAAATGGCGAACTCAACATAAAAATTATATGGGTGTATTCACCAAGAGGTCTAGAATCTGAAAATGAAAAAAAAAACTGGAGGACCCTTCCCCAAAAACCCGACGTCGATCATTTAAAAAATTTGTCCGATGTCGAGTTCGCCCTTCGTACCCGCAGCGCCTCATATGATAATGATTACGAATATAATTAAATTTAATTTACGAGTCATGTTTTACGATTTTCACGATTTTTTGAGAAAATCTAATTTTTTTCCGAAAATTTTTCGATTTTCTCCAAAAATTGGGGGAAAAATCACGATTTTCTCAAAAATTTAAATATTACATAGTAAATTTTTTCTTAAAAATCGTAAAAAAACCGATTTTCTTTTTTTTAAAATATAATTTTTAAAATTGTAAAAATATGCTATAGTAAATAAAATATGATAACGATTATAATCTTAATCGTAATCAAAACCATATTCGTAATCGTAATCATAATCGATTAAAATTGGTGTTTTAAAAAATGGGATTTTTTTCTCAATGGAACAATAGCTTCCGTTTTAATAATTCAATCTGTGCCAATAGCTTGTTTATTTCTTTAAATTTTTAATTTGATTTTACGTTTTTTTATATTGTTTAAAAGGGCAGACGAATGAAATAATTATTACGCTTCAATTAATCCTTTCTTTTGTAAATGGCGTTGGAATTCGTCTGTATGCCCTCAAAATTTAAGGAGGTTTACTGTTTAGTTGTAAAAAACTGGATTTCTTGAGATAATGGATGTTACGAATAAAAGGGCGTTCATATCTTTTGGTAAATTAAGGTATGTGCCTTCGTCATTTCCTTTGACCACTCCGGCATTTCCTTTTAAAATTCATACCATTTTTTCAAACCTGTTGATATACATATAAAGCGAAAAGAACGAAAAAGTGAAGAAAAAAAAATTAAATGTAAATAAACATTTTATATAGAAAGGTGGTTTTTGGAGGCTGCTTAACCTTTTTTAATGAGTGGAAATTCCGACTCCTTTTTCCCGCCGACCTATAAAACTTTCCAAAAGTCGGTACTTTTTAATTCTAATTTATCATTTTATACGTCAAATTACCTTTATAATTTTGCAGGGTAACTTTTTTAATGTAAAAAAAATCGCTTTAGGCCACCCTTTCATTCTCTAATTTTTCTTCAGCCATCATTAATTTTTTAATGAAAACAATTTGAAAATATTTACCTTTATTTATAAGCCGAAAACATGTACCTACTTAAATAAAAATAAGCTCTTTTTATTAGTAATTTTTTCTTTTTTTAATATTATTGTGAAACTTTATTGGTTTTACGAAATGGGGTGGATTCCGGGTGTTCGGTTGACTTTCTGCAAAGCCGAAGTCACTTCACTGCCTTCTTGCTGTCATCTTTTCTTCTCGTCCTCCTTATAATCCCATTTCACCGATATGGATGGAGTGTTTAAAAAAAAAAATCGTGGAAATTTTTTCGAAATGGAATGCCGAAAAAGATGTTTTATTAAAAGGTAAATCGATGTTTAATAAGCTGAAATAATAAATCAACCCGTCCACCCCCTTATACTTCTTAGTCAGCCAAACAATTCCCCTGACCTCAATTACCTGTCTTGAAAAGGCTAGTGAGAACTAAATGGCTTCATTGAAAATTTTACCTTATTTATCAGTGGCTTGATGAAAAATTGTTTCCTTTATACAAATTTTATAAATCGTTTTGCCACTAAAAGATTAAAATTGACTTCTTTTCTTCCTTTCTTTTTTATTTTAAAATTTGATTTTAGTTTCTTGCACGCTTATGTAATAATGAAAATTCTGCACCTGATTCTAAATCTAATTTTTATCTAGAGCATTTTTGATGCTTTTAAGTTTTTTCGTTTGCTGGTAACATCTCATCATCCGGATAAATCGGAACTTAATCATTTTGTCGTTCAAGAACGTTCGAATTTTTTTTCCTTTGTAGGACCTACTTTTCCGTCACATTCGATTTTTCGTCTCCAACATTCTGTGTAGTGTTGTCATACAAGAAGTTTTCTTAGCGTCTTGTTAAGTTACGTCAATAAAATCGAACGAAATGATGGGTTACCTTTTTACCGTGTTAACTTTCTTCCTAATCATCCCTAGAAAAGGCATCTAGATTTCGTGAAACTTAAATCTTGATTTTGTCTTCTTCGACTTGAGGAGCGACGTCAAAATAGTTTCCCCAAGAAAATTTCCGCCGTTATGACCGCCTTCTTAAAAAAGTGTCGACCATCACTTAAACTCTTTTTGCACCTCTTTTTCGTTCTACCGATTCAATTATTTTCGATTGCTTTAAAGTAGCCCCAGGTCAATTTCTGAATCTGAAAAGCACGACGGTCTTCTATTTTCCTCGTTTTCCTTCTCACTTCTTTAACGAAAAACTTTTAACTAGGTTGTTAGTACGTTCGTTTTATATTCATCAAAGAGAAGTTATTGTAATACTCTCGTTATTTGGTAATCAGAAAGAAATTGTGTTATAAATAATTAAAGTGGCGGATTAGCAGGTTTTTGGTACCTAGTTTATTGATCGGTAATTTTTATTCTGTTTTATTATACGGTCGTCGTACTATGGCTGTTGAATTTTCCATGGTAATTTGATTCTTCTTAATTAGAATGAGTTTCCTTCAATAACGAAGATTGATAATTATTAAATCTTTAGTTTTGAATTAATAACTTCAAAACTTCCCATAAAGGCTTCTGAATCTCTTGTAGACGTTCATTTAGGGTAGTCGATACTGCTGAACTGTTAATAGAAGCTTCGTATCGATCAGATAAAATAATATTTTAAAACTGCATTCTTGATTATGGAGCGGGGGTAATTTTAAGAGTTTGATTAAAAAAAGAGTAGGTGAGTGAGCTTCAAGAACGGATTTGTGGAGTAAAAACGACACTTTTTTTCTCACAGGCTATCTTTGATGAGCTCAGCTTCTCAGGGTGTGTTTTTTTAGCTTCTTGTTCTATCTTATCGCGTTCACACGGTCAGGAAACGCTCGCGTATCGTTTTATAAAAAGATGCGTCCCGGAAATCCCACACAGCACCTACGTTTTGTTCCCGAGAGTCATCTTAAAACTTCACTGTTGACTCAATGAATGCACCCACGTGAGAATCTTGCCAGTCAAAGCCGGAAAAGAAAAACTGGATGGCTTTTTGTCAGCGATAATCCTAAAACGAATGAATCTTCTTTGCGAGAAACGGCGATTGCGGCGATAACATCCACTGTCTGCCTCTTTGAAGACGGTCCAAGGCTGATTAGGGCCTAAGATTGACCCTTGTTTCGAATCAAAATAGAAATTATCAAAATTCTGGGTTTTTGCATTAAATATAAAGTGAGTAAAATATTTTTCTAATAATTTCACCCTGTTTTTATTTGAGTGGGACAAGATGATGAAAACGATGTTCTCGCGTAATTTGTTGTTCGCGAGGAAAGTGAGAGTTAATATTATTATGGGCGGTGATGGAGTGAGGAAGGGTGGTCGGAGAAGAAGGATGATTAATAGTCCACCGAGAAATATTTTATGTCAATAAAAGGCAGTGGTGGTTGTGGTACATAAGCCACGAGACTACTCGATGTGGGGCGTCGAGGGTGGAATAGGGGAGGCGGAGGCAATAAATGAACACGACTACAGATACAACTTGTGGAAGGGCCTTAACAAGATGTTAATACCCGGGATGGACCACATCCTTTATTCATTCCTTATTGATTCTTGACTCTTAAACCCTTTACATTCCTTAGGTCTATTCGTCCGCACTTAATCTTTATAGTCATCCCTTACTTTTTAAACGTATTTCTATTAAAGCATTATATCTCCTGCTTTTCATAACTAATTTATTTCGACGTTGAACATTTTTTTTAATCGGAGAATTTCTGTTCTGATGGCACTCCAGCTTGCACTGTGCGTATTTTTGTGTGGAAAATAATTTACTTCTCCTTGGGTTCCAAATCGTAATGAATCACAGTTCTTTCTATTAAGATAAAATATAGAAAAGAAAATTTATTGTCCCAATAAATATGTATCACAAAGGATAAATTTTTTTTCTTCTAGCATTTCTTGAAGGAAGAGAGATACAAAAATGAACCGATGAAAGTATTCAGAGCCGTTCACGAGGGTTTATAAGGGGGCAAAAAAATATAAATAAGTGACCCTTATAAATCATTTTGATAATCTAACGGGAGTTATCATCGGAGAAATATGCTCTTCCAAATAATTATCTCGGTCGATTAAATAATTTAGGGATAAACCGATATTGGCGAAATAGATTAGGCGAAAGGACGGTCGAAGGAAAGAGAGAAGGAAAAAAATAAAGCAGATAATGCCAAGTGATGGCGAGATTTCTGGGCGAAAGCCAACAAGCAATAAGTACTCAATTCCGTTATGGTCTCTAATAAATTCTGAATGTATGAAAAACGTTTTGCCCATAAATAAATAGTTTCTCAAGCGATTCGTTGAATGACGACCATTTTTAGCAACCTTTCGATGTGATTCTAAAACTCAAAAGTAAGAAAAGCTGATAAATTAACCAGCGGGACTGCATAACCCCCCCTTTCTCTTAAAACTCCAGCGTCTTGCGATAAAACCGAAACTTCTTCGAGTTCGTAATCGAGGTTGATTGTTGTACACGAAGAATAAAACTTTTGCCTGAGATTTCGATTACTTTTTAAGGTGGGGAGAAGGAAACAAGTTTTGCGCCCGACAGAGCTTACTTTTTATGAAACCATTTTGTCCGATATCCTTTATTCTTTTGAACGATTTGTGTTTCACGCTGTGCAACCAGAGAGAAAAAGGAGGGAAGAAAAAAAATTGGCCACCGCCCCAATTTGATATTGAAAGTCCATTATTTTTATTTCCGATCGTTCCTCTCATTTCCGATTTTTATAAACAAATAAATCCTTTGAAATAGGTGTGAACGATATTGAGCGCTACATTAAGTTTTAATACAATATTTTGAAAGAAGAGATAACATTCAAAAGGTTAGCCAATTTTACTGCAGCACCTCTCAAGGTAATACAGGTTGATTTGGCAGGAGTGTATAAGGTGCAAGGTTTTATCATCAAAAATATTAGTTCATTACGTTTTTCAGGGCCCATTTTTACATTTGATAGTTTGACATGAGTGATATAATGAATCTAGACAGGCGGTAGCACAGGTCACGGAACTGTTTAGCCCTTGATAAACGTCAAGGTTCTTGATCCTTCGTCACGTTATTTTTTTTGTACTTTCCTCTTCTGACAAGTTTTTACCTCCTCGAGGTATTAAAAAGTGAATTCCAAGGGCCCTCATGAAGGGGTTGTTCGCGATAATGAAAATAGGAGTATGTATGTACTTGAATATCTCAATGATTTCTATAGATCGTTTCTCAATTTCGAAGTCTTCTATGCCGTAAAAGCAATTAACGAAAATAAGGCTCCAGGGTTAACCGCTCTCGATAAAGGTTGGGGGTAGGTGATGATGTAAAAGAAAACTACCGGGCCTATTTTATCTGTAACGGATTGATTAAAGGTAAAAGAAGGGCCTATCGGAAGGGCCAGTCTGTTTTTAATTGAATAGAACCCTTGATGGCTAAGTTAAATTAAAGGATTGGTAGCCAAGGAATAAAGGCTCTCGGGGATGCGGTGGTGGGGGATGAAAGATACTGGCCAAAGGAGGTCTCAATACCTACTTGTCACAACCGCTATTGTCTTTGCCCTATTGTCCTTCAAACCCTCCTCCTCTATTAGGTAATTCTATTTTCAACTAGGTCTTTCCTCAGGCGTATAATATTGTTGAAAAACACCCCAACATACTTTCTATCAGACTTGGGCATACTTCATGTTGGCGGAGGCTTCAAAACCTTTAAGTGTTCTTTAATTCTGACCTGAGCTTTTTAATTTTTGTTTAGCTGAAATCCTTTTGACGTATGCAAGAGGCATCGCGATTCCACTCTTTCACTATTTCTCTGAATTCACCATTGTAATTAAGTAGTTAATAATTCCAGCAAGAGCTTGCTCGACAGGATGTCGCTGTCAATGTCGCGGTTTGGACGGTCGATGTAACCAAATTCAAAGGTTAGCATGCCAGGCGATCAGTAATCGCCAACTTTGATTTTTAAAATAGTTTGTTTCTCGGTATGTCGACATCGATGTCACCGGGCTCTGATTGGCAAGTTCAAGTTTCAAAAAAGACTTTTTTGCTCTCCCACCCCCCACTGTTCGCACTCCTCGATAGATAGGCATCGTTTACATCGAAATTGACATTGCACTGTCCGCACCGTCAAGTTGATTCTCTGGATAAATGAGAGTGGAGAAACTGAAATACACGACAGCGGAAGGTTAGACTCGACAATAGCGCCTCCAGCAATTACAGTATTAAATTAAAGTTATGTACTTTCAATCTGTGGAAAACTAATAATCGAACTTTATATCACGCATGAAAGAGCGGCTTCTTTCGAATTTCATTACGTTCTTTTAATTAAATCGACGAGCGAAAACGTATTACTTTTTAATAAAGTATACTTCAAGGTTTTTATTTTTTAATCGCAATTTTATCAAGCCGGTGAGTTCACTTCATTTTGAACAAGGTAGCAAAATTTTTAAAAGCCATAATTTTTAGGGGCGGAACAAAATTCTAAAATAAACCACTCTTACCTATGAGTTTGAAAAAGTTTTTATTTCTCTAAGAAAGTTCCCTTCTGGTTCAGCTTCAGTAGTGGTTGTCTCAACTTCTGAACTCTCGTCATACCACCAACCTCATTGACCTCAGTTGAATTTTTTTAACCTTTCGTCACTTTTGTTCATCCTTAAATTTTTTCCCCTTGCTTTATTAACCTTAAATTATTATTCTCCAGAATCTTCTTCAATTTGAAACGGAGATATAAATGATTAATACCAATATCATTTCCTTTTATTTTAAGTATCCCTTTTTTGTTTTGGAGGCTTTGATGCTCCTTGGCGATTTCATTATTGTGATTTTCCTTTGATCGAGAATCAAACCAAATTTGGGAATCGCTTATTGATCCTATATTATTTTTTTATTTCCTTTCTTTTCTGAAAGAGGGTAAAAAGTGCCGAGGTGGGAAAAATACAAAGGATATTCACTGAATGTATACGAGCTTCTTTTATCTTGTTGTTTTCTCTTATATACAGAGATTCTCTCCCTCAGTTCTTTAACGAATTAAATTAATACTGTACCTAATTAACCAACACGGTTGGTTCCTTTGATTACTTTTTGGATCCAGAAAAATTTTTTCTCCCTCGCCTTTTGTGGTTTATTTTTGTATCTTTCCTGCCAATATTTTCATTCAGGTTGATAACATCCATCGACGGTTTTAATAATTAGGAAAGTCATTATTTACTCATTATATTTTTTAACGCTTGCCTTTTTTTCTCTCCTTTCAAATTATTTATTTTTAAAAATTATTATTTTAATTACGACCGCTGAATAAGAAATAAAAATTCTATAATCAAGTTTTTTTTTTAGAGAGATAAAAGAAAACTACAATCCAGATTCAAATAAAATGCGAATATGTACTTCGATTTTCAATGCTAGTAAAATATTTTTTGATGATAACTGGTGATGTTCATAAGAAGCTTGAGTTTTTGTAGAAATAAGCGATTGCTGTATTTAATAATTTTAAACCTTTTTTTGGCTGCCAAACTAGAAATGAAAGCAGAGACCGGTATGAATGGACGTCGAAATTAATACATTAATCGTATAAAATGTTTAAACAAAATAGATTCCACGCGTATCCTCGAAGGATGGAAAAAGTCGACCTCGTTAATACACGGCAAAATTACAATTGGTAGGTTTAATGTCCTCGTTTGAATGGGGTAGCAATTATGAAGCCCGCAGAAATTGCCCCTCTGAGACAAAACACAATCCAATCCAACACAGAGTAAAAAAAAGGTGGAGTTAAAACAACTTTAGTTCTTTGCCTTATTTGATTACTTGGCTTGTCATGGGACGTTGCAATAACCCTATTAGTCCCTTAAACCCCCCTTCTCCGTTTTTCCTTTTCGAAAAACCTCCAAGGAACTTTCTCAGCCTTTTGTTTTCCATTCTTTTTAGTCATATCAAATGAAACTGCCCGCATTATTTTCTCTCCGACGTTATCAAAACGGTTTTTTTACAAACCTTTTTTTTTGATTTATTAATTAATATTCTTCTTTTTTTATCGATCCATTTCAACTAGTTTAGATCGAAGTTGACTAAAAGCAAAAACTTCATACTTCGTTTGTCATCTACTTGCTCTTTACAGCCTGAATAGGTTGGATCAAACCTAGATAGATTCGCTGTATCCATTAAGGGGAGTATGTCTTATATTGTGAGCAGAGTCAGGTGTGTCTCAGTGTTCCCATTAGGGGCCTGTTCTATATTTTACTACTGTACGGGAATCACAGCTTTATCTGTAGGATTTCAGCATTGAATTCTTTTTCTCGGGTTGCTGATCCCTTTCATTTGAAGCTTATAAACCTTCTTTGAAAAAGTAGAAGAAGAGTAATGAGGGGGGTTCTTGACTTGGTTTTTTCTCATTAAATTTTGTATTCGTTTCTATAAACGTTGTTAAGTTCCTAGTTAAGTTTCTTATTTAGTCCCTAAAAAATCATTTTATTTTTATTTTATTGTTTGTACATTAGCCAGTGGCTCATTTTTATTAGGTGTTTAAAACTCTCCATTGTTTTGAAGACTTTTATTTATTTAGTTTGTACCATATTCTTTTTCTTCATAATTTGTCATTTCAAGCAACTTAAGAGAACATTTTAAATTTGTTGTCCCAAATCTTTCATTGTAAAATGAAATTCAACTACGTTTTACTCAATAATGCGTGCTCTCCAAGACGTTTTCGATTTGTTCGTAGGTAGGAAGATGACTCGTTTCTTACTAGTAGAAAAAAACTGAATCCTGAGTGATTACTGATTACGAAAAATACTGCGGTCAATTACGAAGTTGAAGGAGCATGCAGAACATTGAAATGACTAATTCCTTCTACTTTTTTTAAGGCCCGCCTTCGTCGAGAGCTTTTATCGACTTAAAGTATATTTTATCCTTAAAACGTTCAAAGGATTTCCGTATTATTTCCATGCCAGATAGAAATAAAATCCGGATCAAGGCTACCGACCGCAAGAATCAAGAGTGTTTCACTGTTCGCATTTCATCCATTTTAGTATAAATTAATGAAAAAGTTAAAAAGTAGAATCGCTTTATTTTATAAATGTTTAAATACTTTTCGTCAAGATTGAATTCCGATTACACTATTGTTCTTAACTCGCCGGTGTTCGATACTCCTCAATTATTTAGAAAGGCTCTTTTGGTCGCTGTTTCTATAGAGAAAGGTATCTTCTTAAAAATTTCAGGGCCAAACGCTACACTCTTTTTAACTTAAAAATTAACATCCCTAAAATTGTTATCATACCCATTCCGAATCGTATGATAATTCCCTTCTTTTCGATGGCTTTCATAAAATCGTCGAATTGAAAACGTTCGATTAATGCCTTGGAAAATATTGATAAGCTCAGTTTATCGCTTGATCACCGGTGAACGATTCAAAAACGGACCCAGGAGCTCGTTTTTCTCCCATTCCGCTAATGGATTCTAACCATAATCAGTGTGGGTTTGAAAAGCACAAAAAACATTTTGTCCGTTTTGAAGCGCGTCATCAAGTTTCTAAACACTCTTATCTTAATTTACGACTCGAAATGCTCACTATTTTACCCTCGGTATTAATTATGTCCAATCATTTTTCTTTCTTTTAATTTAAACCTAAAACATAACTAAGATTTAAATAAAAGTCAAAATGGGATGAAAGAAATCTCCCTTTTGCGGATGCCCAAAGCCTTTTTTGAACGAATTTAATAAACTGAAAGCCCTAAACCTCGGTTAAAAATTACTCCTGATTTTTAAAAAATTATTTCTTCACATGAATTAACGTTAGTTTAACTCATTTTGCAACATTGACATTTTTTGAGTATTCGATTAAGTTTTAATTTACCTTCTTTTTTACTCGGATGTAGGAGCTTCCCCGTGTGAAATAAAAACCTGATATAATAGAATCGAATGTTCCCATGTGCTCTCAGGTTCACACAACGTTTTGTAACACTTAATCCTTTATAATGAGAGTTATTGAAAAAAGCCACTTTCTCTTCCGAAAAAACAAAAGGCTTTAAAGTAATAATTTCTTAAAATGACGCATCTTACTCTCCCCACTCTCTTTTTCTATCTTTATTTAAGTTGTTTTCGAGAATAATATTTGACTTTTCTTGACCCTAATGTAAATGATAATTATTGATTAGACAACGTAAATTTTTCGATCGATAATTCATCTTCAGTGAAATTATGAACTTTCTAGAAGTTGTTCTTCGAACATCTTAATATTGCAACATTTAAGCATTTTGTCCTGAATGATAGATTGATCAAGTTAGTTTCTTCCAACCGGTTGCGGTCAAGTCCCAATTAGGTGTGACTCGACATCTGTTATTTTTGACTTTTTTTTTTGTTTCCCTTAGCTCAAAAGACAATGAGGGGAACGTTTGAAACTCACGGAGCATGCGCAGAAGGATCTGTCAACTTTGACGTCAGGTGACTTCAGATTTGACAAAATAACGGTTTGAACGACGTCGTATTTGACGTCCAAGTCCTTCTGCATGCTCCCGAAGTTTCGAACTAGTTTCAAATTGCGGTTGGAACAAAGCTATTATACTCAGTGGTCCAGTACAAACTTAGCAAAAAAAAAATTTGCCGCCATAATTTTGAAAAAGTGGTCCACGGCCCAGAATCATTAAAAATCCTGAATCCGAAGAAGTTAGTATTTCAAGGATCAAAAATGGCGTCCGAAAGGTGAAAATTCGAATTTCCGTTTCATTTTCGCCAGTTTTCTTTAGTGCTGGGGAAGAAAATTTTAGGTATGTCTTTCTATATTCCTCTCATTTTCAAGGAACATTTTTAACTTCCTTAAAGAAGTTATTGTGATACCCTACACGTCGGGTTTTTGGGGAAGGGTCTTCCAGACCCCGGAGGGTCAAATCGAGATCTTACCGATCTCAACTTTGTCTGTGGTGCCGGCCGTCCGTCCGTAGCATTTTTTTCCGGAACACTTTACAGCCACAGTTTTCAACCGATTTTCACCAAATTTTCTGTAGTCGGTGAACAAGAAACTAACGAGGGCGATTTTTGAATGTCGAAAAAATAGCGGAGATATGTCTGTTTGAAATAAAAATTTCGCTGTTGGTCCGATTTTCACCAAATTTTCATCAATTACTCCTTATATTTTTTACGAATTTTTGGTGTAAAAAATTATCATTTTTTTAACTTTAATCATCATTTTAGTAGGGAGAAATTTCATACTTCCACGCGTTACTTGACCTCTCTTGGGCAAAAATCCCATTATTTCTACCTCGATACTTGAAAAATTTTCGAAAAAAAAAAAAAAACTTGGAAGACAAAAAAAGGAACATTTTTTGGGAAGTTATCTCAAACCAAACTTTTCCTTCTAATCATGTCCGCATGGTTATTAAAAAATAAAAATAAGTAACAATTGCGACGAAAAAACAAGAGAGAAAAAAATAAATAAAATAAAAAAAGTTACTAAATCAAGTACGGGGAGGGAAGGATTAATTTTGACATGGATTTGTCGTTGTCGGAGCTTATATGATAGGATGTATGAAAAAAGCATATTGGCTTGCATAAAACTCATAAAGACCTTTTAAATTTTTTTTATTTTAAGTTTTTTTCCCCCGAAAAATACAAGGAGTATTTGGTGGAAAGGTGAAGATCGGATCGAAATTACGGCTGCAGCGCATTAAAAAAAAACTTTAGACAGACAGGTCTCCGCTATTTTCGCGACATTAAAAAAAACTGTTGACCTTTTTAAGTTAAAATGAGAGAAAATTTGTGAAAATTAGATGAATGTTAGATTCGTCGATTCGTCGAACAGATTCGTTAGATGTTAGATTCGCCGCGAAGTGTTCCGGAAAATGCGACCGACGGACGGAACCACAGACAAACTCGAGATCGGTATAGATCCATTATCGATTTGACCCCTCATTTGCGGTATGGCAAATTTACAACTAATTCTGTGGAGTATACCGCAAGCTCCTCATTCGATGAGCGTCGATATTTATAACTACTATTTACTTTTTTGACGAGTGCTTCTACAGAACACTTCTAAATTTTTTCCCTATTTTATTTCTTCCGTAGGTACCTCATTACGCGTTCCTTTTCAATTGAAGTTGACTATTTTATCAATATTTCAATATTAAAAACATTGTTTTTAAACTGAATACTTTTTGAAGTTCCACGATCCATACACGGTTTCTCGGGAGTTAGTTTAATTGTTTCCTCTACTTTTTTTTCCTCTCTCTTTCTTTTATTCGAACACAATGAGACATATTTTATGTAGGCTTTTTTAAAGCTTCCTTTGTTTTCGTCTTCATTATTCAAGCAGCAAATAGAATCGAATAATTTGATATCTTTAGTTATTACTTGTTTTTCTCTCTCTCTTTTTTTCCGGTAAGGATTAAAAAATGTTAATCAGCGTTTAAAAAATTTTCCATTTACTACGTATGACTAAGAGGAATTCAAAAAAAGGTCCTTCGTTCCGGAACGATTTCGTAAAGAAAAGGTTGAAGTCATTAAAATGAGTTATTTTTCGGAGGGGACGTTCATCAACGATATCGGTCCTGAGGTCTGTCTCTTCCATTTAACTCGGTTATTACTCACCTCCCTTCACAAATCATTCTAGATTGAGAGAGAAGTCTCTTCATGACTCATTTTATACCTGTGATGGTAGTACCCGGGGGAGGAAACTACCTTTATAAGATGCTTACGTCTTTTTAATGTAAATTGTGGAATTTCTTTAAAATTTGGTTTTTTTAAGTAGATTTATTTTTTTCGTAATCTACTTATGTACCAATTTGAAACCTATGTATATAGGGTGTCCGGAACCACATGGGAGAGCGTTAAAAAGTGGTTTTATACTACTTGAAAAAAGGCCGTTAGCGGCGACATCTCGTGATGCAGAATGCGAAGATGCTTGAATTTGTGACAATTGGAATCTTTGGACAAAATAAGTGGAATTTAAACAAAAAAAGAGTTTCTTAGGTCGATTTTAACGGATTTTAGCACGAAAAACGCTAAAATTTGACATTTTTTAAAGTTGTCAAAAATGGTCATATTAATAGTCAAATCAACTTGACATTTTGCGTAGATTACGAATCTTAAATAAAAAATAGGGGTTCGTTTTTGAAATAACGAAGTTAGGTTCTGTTGGGGCACCCTGTATATCCAAACGCTAAACTACACTATCTAATTCTTGATTTAATTTAAATCAAAGATTAAGTTTACATTTAACTTTTTTTTCATAAAACCACTTTTTTATGCTCTCCTAGAAGTATTCCATGTGTTTCAGGACACGGTATAATCACGATAACTTTAAAATTTTAATTTGAAGGTAACGAAATAGCTCGGACAAGTTCGTTAACAGCTAAAATCGGCCAAGAGGTTCTGGTACTTTGCTTTGGGCCTTGCATCATCCACAATTACACACTAATCTTCCAGTTCGACTTCAACGTTGATGCGCGAATAGCCAAGAACGATTGAGAGTAAAAGAACAGCTGTATGCAATAGACTTGATTAGCTTGTGCGTCATAACAATTGAATTATCCGGAAAACCGGGTGATTTAAAGTGTGGAGATCGCTTTTAAGGGATTTAAAAAAAAAAAGAGAGCTCCGAGACGTAATTGTCCGGTCTTAATTGTTTGCCCTGCGTCAATATTTAAAATCATTATTAAACCCCTTCCTTTATTCATCCTCCGGTAGCTCAGACGTTAAAAAAAATTATATTAATTATTTAAGCAATTTTTAAATTTATTATAAAGATTCTTCGTTGCTTACCCTTACCACTACTTCTATTTTAAATAAAAATAAATTATTATCCCTTAAGTTTTTTGAAAGCAGGTTACCCTTTCTTTTAATGAATTTCTTTTTTAAAAATCTCCCATTAAAAAAAAAAAACAGTCTGCACCAACCCATTTCAACCAATTTAATAATTTACATCCGTGATATGAAGAAGATGTTTTAAAAATCATTTTGTGTTAGTCCCAGAACATCAACAAGCCTAACCATCCCTAAACAAGCCATTTTTAAAGACTTTTCATTGGAGGGTATTACAATAACTTACTTTTTGAGGAAGTTAAGAATAGAGCAACTTTGAAGCAATGCTTTTGAGACTTCCCCTTAAAGAGAGATGGTTTTATCTATTTTAACCCACAAGTTATTTCACTGGTACCTTTAATTGAGAAATTCTCTTACTTTTTTTTCTTTCTCTCTCGTTTCTTCGGAAGAGTTTTTCACGTGTTTCTTGTGTCATATCACATTCTACAATGACGTGACTAGAATTTTTACTTTTACGTTCATGGGTGCTTGTTCCGGGTGACAACTCACGCACTCTTACATGTATCACTAATTAATCTGAATCGGGGGAGGTACTTTTTTGTCCGACTGATCACTTTCTTGCCTGAAACGTTGAAATTGAACGGACATGAGAAACTTATCTGTTCGGATATTTATTTTAAGGGCCACCTCTCCTGTTCATGTGGATTTACATTTTTTTTTGTCTCATTCAAAAGAGAAAACAAAAGTATAAGAGATCTCGACTTATGTGTTTTTATATTATACTTTCCTTATTTATTCCCTGGAAAATTGCCATTTTAGCATGGTGGAAGGGGAGGGGGGCCTTTTTCTCCTTCTTGTCATAAAAATCTCCACTTTCGGTCTCAAACCTTAAACTGTCTAGTTTTTTCTTTTATTTATGCTGTTCTTCTGTGAATTCGGGTCAATGTGAAGTTTTTTCTACCATATTTAGAAAAGGGGCCTCCGATTGAAAGGTTGATGTTATTAAAATCCTCTATTAACCCAATCTTACAGGGTGTCCGGAAACACATACGTCTGGGAGAGCGTTAAAAAGTTTTTATGAAAAAAAACTTAAATTTAAACCCCCCATAATTTAAATCAAAGAATTTGATGTTGAAGTTAGAGCCCCAATTTTTATTTCAGAAATAAAAAATTAGCGGTTTTTGAAAGGAATTTTCCTTTCGGACCATAAATTTTGAAAGATGCTCCGTCTTTTGTGGTTGTGCATCAAAAGAAAATTTCCGTTAAAAATGGTTAATTTTCTGAAGTAAGAAATTTGGGTTTGAATTTGAAAAAAGGTCGTTAGTGACGACGCGGTTTTTAAAATTAGCGGTTTTTGAAAGGAATTTTCCTTTCGGACCATAAATTTTGAAAGAACTGCTGCGTCTTTTGTGGTTGTGCATCAAAAAGAAAATTTCCGTTAAAAATGGCTAATTTCTGAAGTAAGAAATTTGGGTTTGAATTTGAAAAAGGTCGTGATGCAGAATGCGAATATGCTTGAATTTTGACAGTTGAAATCTTCGAACAAAAATAAGTGGAATTGAAAAAAAGTCTCTTAGTCGATTTTAACTGACTTTAGCGCAAAAAACGCTAAAATTTGACATTTTTAAGTTGTCGAAAATGGTCATATGAATAGTGAAATCATCTTGAAATTTTGCGTAGATTAGGAATCTGAAATAAAAAAAAGTGGTTCTTATTTGAAATAACGAAGTCAGGTTCTTTTGGGACACCCTGTATATCCAAACGCATTTTAAACTATACCATCAAATTCTTTTATTTAAATTAAAGGGGGTTAAAATTTAACGTTTATTCATAAAACCACTTTTTAACGCTCCCCCAGACGTATGCCATGTGTTTCCGGGTATATTTTGAAAATTCGCTAAAATTGTTTAACTAAAGGTTTTGGGGATACTGAAAAAGTGTTTAAGATCTAATGCCTGATAAAAGGGCAGCCTCGATCTCAAGAATACAAAATTATACGACACCTTAGTGGTAATTTAGCTGCGGACTCATGATCTCGGTTTTATTCGAAGAAGTTTGTTCGGCTCAAAAATCCCTTTTGATTCGAATTGCAAAATGGTTTTTCTGACGTTATGAAGCTACTTGAAAAATAATCTTCCACCTTGCGTTTCCAGAATACTTCTAGGAAATGCCGCCGATCAAAAGACGTAACCAAAGGAAAAACTGTTTTCTCATTTCACTAAAGAAATGTGAAACTCTCCTGCATTCTGGAAGTTTGTTTCTGCATATAATAATACGCATTGCTGCTAATCTATAACTTGGACATTATATCGAAGAAGTTTTACCGAGTTATAGCGTGGTGTGATCGGGGAGTTTTTTCTCCCCTCATTCGCAAGATTGAAATGCGAGGTGAACCGGAGTTTCCGGATGCCCTGGAACTTAACAAAAGGATTCGAGGGATCTTTTTACCGACCGGCATTTCCTCAATGTTTGAATAGGCTGGAATTGACTTCGGAATAAAAGAAAAAAAAAATTATACTGTCGAATGATGATCCGAACAAAAAGACCACAGGTGTTTGATTCCTACTTCAAACTTTGTGACTATTTGACTAAACTCCAAACGAGTAAAAAATAAGGCTCTTGGATTCCCTTTTTTTTCCTTTGTGGACATTCCCTAGCAAATATGAATTTAAAATCAGTGTCCACTGTTTCATTATATTTGCTTTCTTTTTTTCCCGCAGTCCACATCTCTCGGTTTTTGTTGTTACCTCATGGTACGTTTTCAACTACGTTTGATAAAGAAAGAGACTTTAATTTTATTTCGCCGTGAAGTTTGAGCTTTAGAAAATAAAGTTATTTTTATTTTTGTTTGCTTATCATGACATTGCAAAATTCAAGATTTTTTGTTCAAGCGAGTTTTTAATTAAGTTTTCTTCCTGTCAAAAGCATAATTTCACTTTAAAGGTGTATAGGGGCGTCACGTATTAAGGGATTTCTCTCGATTGAATCTGGTGAATAACATTACGTATGAGGCACCGAAACCTAGTTTGCAGGTTTCGGAAGATGAGGAAAGCCCAAGGTTTGTGATTGTTTTTCGCCCTAAACCAACAAATCTGGGTTCTACGGTCCCTTATTCCATTTATTCGACCTTTAAATTAAGTTTCTAGATTTACCAAGCTAATCTTATTCCTTTCGGGGTTCTGTGGGAAGAATGTGGATAAGTGCGTAAACAAAATCGAAAAGGACTGTAGTGACATAAGAAAATATATTACCATCTTTCACCAATTTTTGCTTTAAACATTGGAACGCCTAAAAAAAAAAGTATTTGTGATCTCGATCAGTATACACCCTCCTTTTTTAGTACAAATTTATGCATATCACGGCTATTTGCGAAACAAGGAACGTGTATTGAATTCAATCGGATGATTTAGAATGTGTCGCTTAAGATTAAGGTCATTACGACGATGTTAAGACATTTGACAACTTCTTTAATGATGAAAAAGAGCTAGATTTAACGAGCAAGAGGCCTTCTTCCTATTGGTTAATCTGCTCTTATACCTGTTGACTTTTGGCCGTCACAAGGGGGACCCCAGGCGGAGGTTCTCGCCGTATTGCCGTGGCGCCCTTTACGGAGCCAACTTCAGAGGAGTGGCCTTACTATCCACGGATTTATTTCTTTAATTAGTTTTAACTTTTGAGGGCAAAAGGAGGGGGAAAGTAATAAACTAAAATATTTTTAAACGATACTTCCTAGACTAGGTAGGCAGTCTACCTCTTTTCGTCTTTTTCCCACCTTTGTTCAATTTTAATTCTTGAATACGACCGTGCTCGGGTTTAATACTTTCAATAAATGACAGGCACGAACCACACGACTCTGTCACATCTGAACGACGCTGAGAAATAGCG
>JACGAQ010000817.1:0-87783 GCA_014119065.1 Orius insidiosus | reverse complement strand
AAATTATGTATAAGCCTATTTTAGCGTGTCTCCTTGATATCAATGAATCGTCACTGAAAAAAAAGCAGTTGTAATATTGATGAAACGCAAATTGTTGACTTTTTTTCATTGCCACAAGTAGTTTTTTCATCTTAATAATAATTTTTTTTTCATTGAGTTATGATGGCATTGTTGTTACAACGAATCGTCGATTTTTAAATTGTACAACATAAATTTATTCGTTACCATGAATTTTTTCATAGCACCAACAATTATTTTAAAATGGGATAATGAATTCTGATTATCAAAATTACTCGTTGTTCTTGTGATTGTCTCAACAAAGAGTATGGTTAAAATAATGAACTATTTACATCGTTTTTAAAAATAATGAAACCAATCATACATTCCTATGTCTTAATTATTGAATTTAATGATTTTGCATTACTAAGAAATTAATGATACTTAATTACCGTAGTAATGAATTTTTTATCATTGTTTTAACAATTTTTTTTTTCAATAAACTTTGTTTCTTCATTATTAATTTAATAAATTTTCGAACGAGCGCTATTTGAGTGAGCGGTTTTGGTTTTGCCGCGTAAATTTAAAAACAATTGATCTCTCTATCCAACATTACCTACTCATTTTACCAAACTGTTTTTTTTTTATCAGTTTTATTTTTAATTTCTGTAATTTAAATTGTTTTTTTTTTTTTTTTTTTTTTTTTTTTTTTTTTTTTTTTTAATATCACGTTTATGCTGTAAAAAATACCTAAATACAAAAATTAGTTTTGATACCTACAGGTAGGTAGTCGATAACAACCTTTATTTTTTTGGGGGCCTAAAAATTTTTCGGAACACTTTACGGCCGTAATGTTTATCCGATTTTCTCTAGATTTTCCTTTTGTGATTATCTAGCGAAAGCAGACATTCATCGAAATTCGCCAAAATGCGGTGGAGATCATCTGTCGGTAGGTAATGCTGCGGCCATATATACCTACATCCGATCCTTATCAAATTTACACTAAATACTCTTTACCTATATGTAATCCCGAATTCAAGTTAGGTAATAAATTCGATGAATTTTAGTAATAAAGTAGACAAAGTTTGGTTAGCTTTGTTAGCCGCAGCGCCGTTTTAAAACCTTCAGACAGTATTATCTCTTCGAAATTCGAAAATCGCTCTCCAGAATTTCTTATTCAAATAGCATTTTATGGGGGTTTCTAGAAGCTCATTCTCCATATACTAGACGATGACGGTAAAACAAGAACTTCTTGAGGAAGTTAATTCTGGCAGAGTAAGTTATTTTAATTCGGTGTTTTTCCTCCAACCTGAGCGGCTAATTTGCTGTGGCAACGATGAGTTTGCAATTTTGACTCGCAAAGTGTGAAGGGTAAACCGAGTTGACTCGCATCCTATCCGAAATTTTGACGAAACCTCAAAATTTGAAAAGACCCCCCTGAAGGAGATGTTGCTCAAGATTGTTGCTATACCGTCTCAACGGTTTAACGGTTTAAAAATTAAACGGTCTCAACGGCTTTTAAAATCAAATATCAATGAATTAGTTCATTGTGTAAATGATTCATTTTTTACTTTTTTTTATTTTTAAAATCAGTACGTAAAAGCAATGAAATGATTCATCGAATCAAAGAAATCTACTTACAATTTATGTATTTATTTCGTCAAATTCATACTTTTGGTTTTAACAATAATGAAAATTTCGTACATAAGACAATACTTTTTATTAACTTCAACCCCTCCAAAAAACCGCGAGAAATCGTTCATTTGTCCTCCGACTCTCAAGCGAGGAAGTTCGTTGCCCTCTGGACAAGTTTAGTGCGTACGCAGCTTATCTCCGAAAGGCACCATCATTAAGGTAAGCAATAAAAAATGTACAACTCGATATTATTATATTATTATCTTCATTATTATTTACAGCGACACCTATTTTTTCAGTCCAAATTTTAAAATGCGGTGCTTTTTATGCGTTTCGACCTTTCCTACTTTCAATGAACTGTATAGTCACCAGAAGCGTGTTCACAATTTAAATAGTAGCTCAGATTTTCATTGTGTTGAATGCACCCAAAAATTTACGCTTTTTAAAAGATACAAAAAACATATTTTGACAAAACATATAAACAAATCATTCGATTCCGCAAGTCATTTTACCCCTATGGAACGCAATTCACCCATTACTTCTCCAGTTCAACCCTCCACTTCATCATATAACATACAAACTCTACAAACATATAACATACATGAAAATCAGGCGTCAGATCCAGCTTTTTTTAATTTTCCCATATCATCAGATCAAGTCGATTATGACTATAATGCTCATTTAGAATCAATAGAAGAATCAGCCTTTCAATTTTGTTTAAGCCTTCACAACAAAGACAATCTTTCAAGAAAAGACGTTTATAATATTCAAAAATCTATAAGTGAAGAGATTATCGCCCCTATTTTAGATTTATTTAAAAATATTATAACCTGTCAAAAAATCCGGATCAATCTCAATCCTTCCTTAGCGATATTATGTGCTGTATATCTAAACTAAGAAATCCATTCCAAAATTTTGACTCTGATCACAAGTTTTATACAACATTACAAATTAAAAATAATACCAATCACTATGAATCATGTTTCAAAGAATTCAATATATATGAAGAAATAGCACCTGCACATAAAAATGGTGAACTCATACATAAAACAGTAAAAGCAAGTGGCATTCTGATGCCCTTAAAGTATCAGTTCAAAGTTTTTTTTGAAAAAAATAACCTTATCACGAGCACTCTGAAGTACATAGAAAGTTTAGAGAATAATAACAGCAAAAGATTAACCAACTTTGTTCAAGGAGAGCTTTGGAAAAGAAAAAAACAATTATACCCTGGTCAACTTTTGATACCATATATTTTATATATAGATGATTTTGAGATAAATAACCCATTGGGGACCCACGCATCTAAGGATTCCATTTGCAATTTGTACTATTCTTTCCCTTGCTTACCGTTTAGCGAGTCTAAAATTAAAAATGTTTTTCTTGCTTCCTCCGTTAAATCAAAAGAATTAAAAAAATTTCAAAACGAAAAATGTTTTCAGTTATTGATTGAAAGCATTATTTCGTTAGAAACAGAAGGAGTAAAAATAAAAAATGAAAATACTATCATGAATATTCACTTTATATTAGGGTTAGTGGTGGGCGATAATTTGGGCTTAAATAGTTTCCTTAATTTTAGCAGTTCGTTTTCTAGCACCTATTTTTGTAGGTTATGCCAAGGGGCCAAAGATATTTGTCAACTCACATCTTCAGAACAACCAAACCTAATGCGTACAATAGAAAACTACGACAGTGATATAATTACCAGTGATCATGGAGTAGTGAAAAACTCGCTAATGAATAACATACCATCTTTTCATGTTGTTGACAATTACTACGCAGATATTATGCATGATCTGTTTGAAGGCGTGTGTCATTATGACCTTATTCATATTCTGAATTACTTCATTTATCACATGCAATTCTTTTCGTTAAGCACATTAAATTCTCGAAAAACTAATTTCGATTATGGCCCTACAGAAATTAAAAATACATCTCCAATAATCGAAGAAAAACATTTGAAAAATAAAAAACTCAAGATGTCAGCAAGAGAAATGATGACATTTGTTATCAATTTTCCCATTATGATCGGTGACTTTGTCCCCGATGACGATGATGTGTGGGCATTTCTGATTAACCTAATCCAAATCATTGACATTTTGCTTCGTTTCGAAATTACCGAGGAGTCGGTATTACAATTGGAACAGAAAATCATACATCACAATGCAAACTATGTAATTTTATTTAAAGACACACTAAAACCGAAATTCCACATACTAACCCATTATCCGACAATCCTTAAACAGTCGGGGCCTCTGCGAAACATATGGTGTTTTAAGTTCGAACAAAAGCACAAACAATTCAAAACGTATGCACGCATAATAACTTCAAGAAAAAACATTTGCCAAACTTTAGCCAAAAAGTACGAATTAAAATTCGCCTATGAAATGACAACAAAAGAAAACACGGAAATAAATAATAAAAAAATCGATAAAAGCAGCTATGATAGCATTATAAAAAACATGCTAGGAGAAAAGGATATTCAATATTATTCTCAAATCAATTTGAAAGGTGTTTCTTACGAATCTGGGCAATTTATTTTTACATATAACCGCGAAATGACCGTCGAGTTTTACGTAATCCGGGAAATCTTATCCGTTGGAAACAAGAAAATGTTAATTTTTGGCCAAAAAATACTATCACATGATTTTGATAACCATACATTGACTTACATAATAGATCCTAAAAAATATGGTAGTTTAGAATTCATAAGTATCAATGAATTGGCAGGGCCACCCATTCATTTAGTAAAAACAGCAAGAGGAATGCATTGCTTGAGGCCAAAAGATTATTATCATACATTAGGTTAATCATTTTTCCCCCTCCCCCTACCAAATACTCTGTTCTCTTTCAAAGATACATACTTATGCAATAGGTACATTAACATACAATACATACAAACTCAACTCATACAGAATACAAAATACACAAAACAAAATACAAAATAATACAAAATACAAAATAACTCTATTGAAAATCTGATCCTTCTTATACGTTCCAAGTTCCAAGAGTGAGAATCTGGATCGGATGCGCCTGCTCTCTGTTCCTTTTTCGTACGTAGTCCCGACTCCCTGGTCCCTACCTCGTGGCATGATGAACCCCCCTCCCACCCGCTAACACGTAAACGCTGCGGCAGAACAGCGAACACAGTCTGAACTAAAGAACTAAAGGAAATAAGGAATCCAACCTCTCCGCATTGCATTCATTGCGCGTGTCACGTGAGTGCATTCAAGAATCAAGTTTTAAGATTCTCGCCGGCTTTAATCTACTATCGTAATATTCTTTATGCCACTTGTATAGCTTTTAATTAAATTTTAGAGTATTTCATCGACACGAGCTCGCATAAAGTTGCAAACTGTCGAACGTCCTCAAAGCTTCGATCGCACCACGTGGTTGGGTGCGAAAGTCTTCAGAATCTCTCCGCTTAATCGCATTTTCGTAAGTTTTTTTTCTCTCTCGTTTTCTTCTTAGCTTTTGATTAAATTTAAGAGTAAATTTTCATCGTCGAGCGATCGCCAAAAGTTATAAACGGACAGTCGAACGTCCTCAAAGCTTCGATCGCACCACGTGGTTGGGTGCGAAAGTCTTCAGAATCTCTCCGCTTAATCGCATTTTCGTAAGTTTTTTTTCTCTCTCGTTTTCTTCTTAGCTTTTGATTAAATTTAAGAGTAAATTTTCATCGTCGAGCGATCGCCAAAAGTTATAAACGGACAGTCGAACGTCCTCAAAGCTTCGATCGCACCACGTGGTTGGGTGCGAAAGTCTTCAGAATCTCTCCGCTTAATCGCATTTTCGTAAGTTTTTTTTCTCTCTCGTTTTCTTCTTAGCTTTTGATTAAATTTAAGAGTAAATTTTCATCGTCGAGCGATCGCCAAAAGTTATAAACGGACAGTCGAACGTCCTCAAAGCTTCGATCGCACCACGTGGTTGGGTGCGAAAGTCTTCAGAATCTCTCCGCTTAATCGCATTTTCGTAAGTTTTTTTTCTCTCTCGTTTTCTTCTTAGCTTTTGATTAAATTTAAGAGTAAATTTTCATCGTCGAGCGATCGCCAAAAGTTATAAACGGACAGTCGAACGTCCTCAAAGCTTCGATCGCACCACGTGGTTGGGTGCGAAAGTCTTCAGAATCTCTCCGCTTAATCGCATTTTCGTAAGTTTTTTTTCTCTCTCGTTTTCTTCTTAGCTTTTGATTAAATTTAAGAGTAAATTTTCATCGTCGAGCGATCGCCAAAAGTTATAAACGGACAGTCGAACGTCCTCAAAGCTTCGATCGCACCACGTGGTTGGGTGCGAAAGTCTTCAGAATCTCTCCGCTTAATCGCATTTTCGTAAGTTTTTTTTCTCTCTCGTTTTCTTCTTAGCTTTTGATTAAATTTAAGAGTATATTTTCATCGTCGAGCGATCGCCAAAAGTTATAAACGGACAGTCGAACGTCCTCAAAGCTTCGATCGCACCTCGTGTTAGTGTGCGAAAGTCTTCAGAATCTCTCCGCTTAATTGCATTTTCGTAAGTTATTTCATTTTACAGGTTTTAATGGCATTTTCTATAGATTTTTATCGTCAATTGATCTCGTTGCAGTGATCCATAATGGAAGATTGGTGTTGCAATGAGGATAATAATGTTTATCCTAAAGAGAAGGAATTGCTGAACAGTTTTCCTCTCACATCAAACTCTGCAGACATGTCATCGGAAATTGAACCTTTGAACGATGAGCTTGAATCTCTTTTAGGAGACTGGGGACTAAAGCATCTTTTACCTGAATTTATTAGTAAGTTAATGGTGTCTAAAAATGCAAGAACTGCTAATTGAAAACCTGACCACCTTTTTTTCCTCTCTAATTTTAGACCAACAATTGACGGTTTCCATACTCAAAGAGATTACTCGCTCGCAGCTGGAAAGAATGTTAAGTTTTTATCCACTTGGTGTCCAGTTCCAGTTGGAAATAAGATTCATAGAATGGCGAAAATCTATTGGCAATCCTGTGGTGTGTTGTGGTGGACCTCCCCCCTCTATCGCCCCTCTCGTCAATGTGGTACCTCCATTGACTCCATTGGCCCCTGACAACAAGGTCACACAGTCTCCTGGTAAAAACCTTATACATATTATGAAACCGTAGCTTATGCATAATCATCTATTATTTTTCAGCAACTTTATCTGAAATTTTGCATTCTTCCAATAAGGGGAAAAGACTTATTGAATTTTACAATGAAAAAGGAAATTTTGGCCCTGAACAACGGAGCATTCTTATAAATGTAATAACTTATTATTTTCAAGACCGAGAGTTACCATTTACTTTGAAAACCAGTCGAGACATAGAGCTCCAAATATTGGAAAGATTTCCAACTGAAATAATTGTAAGTTAATTGTATATTATGATGTATAGGTATAACAAAAGTACCAACAGTAACAAAAGTAGGTAATGTATAACTTTTAACTGTTTACAGGAATACTATCGTAGTAGCACTGATAAAAGAGGGCGACTGTACGTGAAATATCACAATTCAATATCCACAGAGAGGAATGCTCTAAAAAATAAAAAAACCAAGAAATGCATCATACAAATGAAAGATCGGTTTAATATGGATTTCGGTATAGCTCTTTTTATTATTCTGTTAATTTTTAGTATTCAATACTTTAATTCTACTGTTTTTTTTTAGTACCTGAGGACAATGCCGAGCTTTGTCTTTCATCAATAAAACATGAAAGACTGTCTTCATCTGAAATAGATTGCTTATGGTCAGCATGCCACAAAGCAAGGATGGATTTTATTCGAAAACATTCTATGGTCGACGTTTTAAATACATGGGAGCCGTACAACAAACCGAGCGGTTATCGTATGGTACTAAAAATTTTTCTTGTTATTATAAATAATAAACATTGTAACTTGCAGATTGAAATGGATTTCACACTTGCATTTAACGAAAAATCACTGCTCGAACGGTGGGACTTTGAAGTTAATAAAATTATAAACTTCATTAAAACAAATATCAAAGACAAAAAATGTCTTGCTTTGATAAACGACTTAACCGAAGATTCTAACTCAAGTAATAAAATAAAAAATAAATTAGTTGAAAATTTTATCTAATTACATTATTTTTAGACCACCGTGATGCTGTCGTTATTTTGACTTTACAAGCATATTTTGTTCCCACGGCGAGATCAATTAAGAAAGATGCGAATGGGAAAAAAAACGTAATAAAATATTCTATAAAGGACGCCCAAGACTCCATACTTTTTATTGGAAAGACACTTCAAGAAGTTGAGGATACAATCAAATTTAAAGTTGAAAGACAGGCAAATCTTCAACCAGCCATTTACTGTGTAGGTTCATTAAAGAAAATTACCGATATTGTTGTTATAATAGAAAATATTAGATACTGTTTTAAATCTATAATCAAAGCACTTGATATATGCTTCAAAGCTATGTATGTCTTCAACTTGTCGCTTCCGGAAGAATCTAAAAATTTTTACTCGTTTGTCGAAAGTCACTTCTACAATCTTAAACCGTCTGTCAAGCTAGACAAAATTTTTATTCTCAAAGAATTTTTAGCACAATGAATGTACCTAATTAGGTTTTTTTTTTGTAACCCATTTTTAAATAAATTTTGAAATACATATCTTACTGTTTTTACTTTCTTTTACCTTATGAGTTATGAGTTATATATATGAAATTGTTCTTTTAAATAAAGAAACAAATTAATGAAAGAATGAATCGATTGCTTTAAACTAAAGACGAGGTTCATTATGTTCTTGAACAAAAGTTGTTCTATTAATGAATTATATTTAAGGTTTTAATAAAAATTTTCAATAATTAAACGAAGGAGTTTCATTAAAAACAAAAACAAAAATTTTTAAATCAATGAAGTAACTACGTTGAACCATGAACGATGGTTCATTGCTTTCAACAATACTATTTCCAATAACTATAAAAGGTTCATTGATTGTAGTAAACATTATTCCTCACATCTATGATGATATTATTAAAACGGTAAAAAATAATATTAAGTACAATGAATCTAGATTGTTGAATTATGGAACCATTTACTTATATTTACGAAAAGATTCATGTGAGCTATTCAAGTAGGATTATAACATCAATAATTCAAGTTCATTGCTCCAAAGAAATATTCATACCTAAAGTAATTTAATGAAATGCGTTTCATTCTGGCAACAATCCCCGTAATTGGAGCCCTTTTAATGAAAATATTTCATTGAAGCAACTGCATTTTTTTTTAATATAACGTCAGTTTTTTTTTCAGTGTAAAATTATTAGCTAGCAAGACTTGGCACAAGAAACTTTGCTAATAAAAAGCTTTTGACAATACCTAGTAGTCTTAACCAGGCCAAACGTAACGGGCGTGGATACCTGAAATTTCCCCCAACTCTATTGACAATAAAATAATAATTTTTTAATTATTAATTTATTATTATTTATTTTAAATAATTTTTTTTTCTTCTTTATTAATTCGTACTATGTGTCAATAACTTCGCTTTGAGGAAGTTAAAAAAAGTTTTAACTTAGATTTTTATCGAATTGATAAATGAGGTGACAAGAATATTGAAACGAAATTTGAAGCTTTTAGGAGTTTTCTCTTTCTCCACGAAATAACGATGAATATGACGCATGTTTTCGATGAGTGACATTTGAAGGTTTTCATAGAAAATTAAGTCGTCCCTCGAACGTTATTGAGTGGCGGAAAATACGCCAAGAGATTGATAAGAGGGAGGGAGAAAAAAAAAACCGGAGGCACAATAAAGATCGTAGGATTTAAATATCTATAGAAAAGGAGTAAAAATGAGGCCTTTTTTTGAGTATGATGTCATTTTCTCCATTGTTCGGGTAAAAATAGAAGCGAAATAGTGAAGTAAAAAAGTATGGTCTTTTAGCTAACAAGAGTTTTCGTTTTGAATAAAAAAATTTTTTTTTCTTGAATTTATAAAAGTTTGAACTGTTTTTAAGGATTCCTTGAAAACTTTTAGCGTTGAATGACGTCCATTAGCGATTATGTTACCGTATAAAGAAAAAATTCAAAAATAAAACCTCTCAAAACTAATTTAGCGAAGAAATATTCATCAGATTAACTTGAATACCGCACATTGTTGGCCGCCTCCGCTTCCAGGCATGTAGGGACCTACGAAGCTATTACTGAGAGATTTTCATGTCCCTAATTTATCGAATATTCAATCATCTTCGAGGCAACTCGGCAAACGGCTCGTTTAATTTATCAATTTAATTTGACATTGAAAAGGTTCAATTATCTAATAGCTGTACGAGTGGCTACGTAATAGCGTTCGGTAAATTTTTCGCACTAATGAGTTTATAGGAAACAAATGAAGAGGAAAAACATAATTTTAGATTATTGAAAAAAATTGGATAGACGAAAACCGATCGATCTGTGTTGTTTTAAATGGTTCATTGGTTTTTCACGGGAGAATTTTTTTTAATCTTAAAGAAAAATAAACTCAAAATCTAACAGAAATGTTCTTCTGGAGCTCGCCCTGACGGTTGCTTCCTTAAATATAGAATCGACATAAGGTGATAAGAAGATTTGAAAGGTGGAGAACGGAGTGACGTAGTGGCCGCGCTAGTTGGCGTTAATCAATGGGGCCCAGGGTTCCCCATATTTCCCATATTGAACCCTAAGAAAAAAGCCTTCGTGGAGAACGGACGTTCAACCGTGAGTTGTTCCGGAAAATTACTTGATATTTCATGTAGTAGGCGTCCCTTAGGTGGGAATGGGGTCTCAGTAGGTTTGATGGTAGAAAACTCTCTTTGCCGATGATAGAATCGTACAAATTGTTCCCATTTTATTTTGGTTTTTTTTTTCAGACTTCGAATATAGCGGAGCATGCGGTAAAAATCTTTTGTTATGATTCCCAAACGTTCGAATTTCGCGATAAGAAGAATCAATGAATTCTCTCGCCCCTCTCTTAATTCTTTGAGCTGGAGTTCAGGGAATAGGGGGACCTGATAAAATTGTAAAATGGGTAAAACCTGACTGGAGGAGATACCGTATGTGTTTACTTGTCACGTTGGCTATCACCTCACGACCAAGGCCTTTCCGTCAACCTCCTTCGCTTTAATTAAACACGACTCCCCCCCTTCTTCACCATCGTAAGGCACCGAATGTCTTTTGGGTACGGTTTCTTAAGATTTATTATACGCACATTTATTTTAACACTTTGCGGTCAATTTAGAACGTTATAAATAATCTAAGAGCGTCTATAAACGTTAACTTTTATAAATTAAATCCCGGAGTTCTTTTTTAAAACGATATTTTGCTTCTAGAATGATAAAATGCATAACCGTAGCGTGAAAAAAGTAATGGTTTCCCAAAGGAGAAAAAGAAAAAATTTAAATTTTTTTGTTAAATTTATGAGCATCAAAGTAAAAAAAAATTAAGTCGCCCAGGCAACCCAACCCACAGGAAACCGGCGTAAACCCCCCAGATTTCTCCCAAATAAGAAAAAAAAACTCTTATTATGTATTGAATTGTATTCAATATACTGACAGATCTCCGCCATTTTTTATAACTTCGAAATAAGCTCAATATTTTTAAGATAACTACGAAAAAAACATTAAAATTAAAATTTGAAAAAATCCAAATCGCCAAATTTGTTGAAAATTTAGAGAAAAAAATAAAATAAAAAAATTGCGGCAGTGAAGTGTTCCCGAAAAATCTAGAAGGAAATGGAGAATCTTTAAAAGCCTTTTTGAACAATATTTTTACTTCTAGAATGACAAAACACATAACTACCAAAGCGAGGGGGAAAAAACTTTTAGTAACAGTTTAAAAATTGAAGGTTGATCTGTTGAGAAGAAAAGATATTTGAAACTTCTTGAAGAACAAAAATAAATAAAATCGATTTTTTAAAGGGAGATGAGATAAGTACAATTTTAAGAGTGATTTTTTACTGCTCTAGGTGTGTAATAAAATAACTAAATGATTAATAAATTTCGACTTCAAGGGTAGTACAACTTTTTAGTTTAAAAAAAACTTGATTCTGCTTATGTGTCACTGTAGATTATTTTTTTTTTTTGTCCCTTGAGATTTTTTTCCAGATTATCAGAGTCAAAATTAGTGTGCCCAAGGTCATCGTTAAAGGCCTGTAATCGAGCCAGACATCCCCGATGGAATTTATTTCGCGAAACATCTCGTGTGACGGAATAACGTTTTTTGAGAGGTTCTCGGTGGAAAAAGTTGCCGCTTTAATAACCGAGTAATGTTTTTAAAATAACTCAAAATGTATTTTCACACTAAATTAAGGACAGAAACGTACGTAACGAGTTTAGTCTTCTCGACAAGTCAGATTTTTAAAGAAAAGAGGCGGCTTAAAACGCGGTCTCTTAAGCCTCCGTTTAGGGGGTTGACTGGGGCGCGGGAGAGAGAATTAAATGACCCGGAAGGTTTCTTGGGTCTCGGATATCTGTCTCCGTTCCTTCGTCAGAGGAGGGAGGTGATGGGAGGGGTCGCCTCCCACAACCATCATCAAAGGAATCTCTTCAAAGACCACATAAATATGCCTGAATTACCCCCTTTTGCTTCGCTTCCCTCCTCTTCACGAACTCACCCTGATACCAAACCAATTGCATTTTAACCCCAGGGAAAACAATGTCAAAGCAAAAAAGAAAAAAAGACAAAAGCAATATACACCTCTAAACAAAGCCATGCAAATCCAAACATAAATCGGTAATTTTTTTTAAATTAATTCCATCCACTAAAACAAAAGCTTTGGAACTAATCCAATTGTGGCGGATTTTCGAGTGCGAACGGGTTTTATAGAGAATCCGTGCTTTGAGGCTGACCGTTTGAAAGGAAAAAAAAACATTTTCACTAGCCTAGGCAAAGTCGCCAGTTTTTGCATATAAAAAAAATTGGCGTTACTAGAGTTGGAAAAAAAGACTGTTGAACCCAGTAAAACTGCTGACGGAAGGCTGGAAGGCTGCAAAGTACCACAGTAACCCATATGCGGCAAAGATCACTAGATCACGGTTTGGAAGACCCTTTTCAAGAGACAGTACTATGGAGAGTGTCACTTTGAGGAAGTTAAAAAATTGACTGTTCTTAAACCGGGTTTACGTATCCTTGTTATAGTTTCCCTCTCAAAAACAAACACCTTTTGAGGTAGGTTCTACGATTTCTCGGGCAAGTATTTCGTTCATTGCCTTCACCTCGGGTAAAAACGCCCTCGAGGACGTAAAACTTACTTACCATAGTACATAAATAACTATTTCTTTTCGTCCTCCCAACAAAAGAATTACTTAATTAAAATTCGTAATTAGGTTTTTTAAATTATTTTTCTAATTATCATTAAAACACTTTTAATCCACGTTCTTAAATAAAAAAAAATCTCTTAAGAAAAATGAGGAAATCAATACTTTAATTTTTTAGACAGAAAAACAAAATGTTATTATTGCGTGCGAAAGTTAAAGCTATCTTGATGAGACGTTAGCTTTTGATTTTTTTACGCGAAAAAGCAGATTTCTATCAGAATATCCTGTTGAATTTTTTTTAAATATTTCTATTATAAAAAATGTTACGTAAATAATTTTTTTGTTGACTCAGCAAAAATAAGGTGGAAGACACCTTTTAAGATTTTTTTTCATCTACGCACGTTAGAGAATGAAAATAAAGGAAAAAAGAAAAGTTTTTCGTGCTATTGATTTTTCACGATGAATTTCTTGTTAAATAAGGAAACGTAAAAAACACCGTTTAAGTGACTGGATGGACCCAGGCCAAAAATTTTGTTTCTATTGGCGTTCGTATTATTATGAAATATGGGTCGGCTCTGTTTTAAACGAGAGGACACGTCTTACGCGAACTTTGATCTTGACCAAAAATACACGAGAAAAAAACTCCCCTTTTAAATTTTTTTCGCACCCTAGTTTAACTTTATATATTGTCGCCAATAAAAAAGACCCTATTTTTCCCCCGAAGTTTTAAAATACCGAATCGAATAAATTACTCCGACGGGGCATTCACACGTTAAAAGCCATGAAAAGTTGACCCGAGGGAAAACTTTAATGTTTAATTTGTGTTTTGTCAACAAGAACCGGACAACATCCCTCGCACATAAATTAGCAAAATGTGACTTAATTATAATTTAGAGCCCCATAATTGTTTATCAAACTCCTCTTATTTAACTTCAACCTCAATAAAGGTAAGAGCATAAATAAACAAAAGTTCGATGTATTGTCGACCAGAGAATTTAATACCGTATTTTAACCCAGGCTGGGGGTTAACCATTTTGCATGGTTTAAAAAAAATTGTTTTAGTTAAAGTTCAAAGTTTGCCAAGATTTTCGTACTCCAGAAATCCCAGTTCCGGATTTTGAACTTTGGAATTTATGTTTCCTGATAAAGTTTTGGTATCTTAATTATAGAACGTCCGGTATTTCTGGGTGCTGCTGATGTCGAAGTCTTTAAATCGGTTCAGTGGTTCTTGGTTTATCAGTTTTTTTTCTATCTTATCTGGCCGTAATTATTTTAATCTTTTTTCAGCAGATCAGTGATTTAAATAAAGTAATTTGAACTTTTTATATAAAAATTTCGCTGTTATTTTTTTTTCTTTTAAAGAGTATTAAGATTTATCGTTAAGAAAATTAGCCAAAGATATTAAAGTTGTATTATAGTCTTGGCCTCTTCTGCAATATTAAATTATTTTTAATTGTTGTTATACTTTTTTTTAAACATTTAATATTTTGACGTAACACTTACGGTAATCGTGATTTTTATATGGGAGACGACTGCAGCGGATCGCCCTGCCTGCGTCAGTTTTCCGGTAAAAGACTGTTCGCCGCACCGCCGATCGGAAGCCGAGCATGCGCTCTAGCGTTCCGAAATATTTACGAATCTCTTTTTTTTTATAAATTAAAAGACGCCCGTGGAACGGAGGGATGCAGAATAAAGAAACGCGATAAAAAAATTTTCTAAAAACCTGTTGATTTAGTGAGAGAGAAAAAAAGATAAAATTATTGATTTTTCGTTTCTGAAATGGGACATCCCCAAGGGGGACGTTCGCGTAAAAAATTTGGCTGAAGACGAAGGGCCCCTAATTCCTACTTATGCACGCTATCATAAACCTTACTTTTTACGGCCACTCTTTTTTTCGTTACACTAAAAAAGATTTGATTTTTCTAAAAAGTCAGCGAACGTCAAACTTTCGCCCTTTTAAAACATAAAACCTCTCATTTTTTCTCCAAATAAAAAGGTTTATACACCTTTCCAATTTATTAAAAGGAAGATTTGTTCACATTTTATTTATAAATATTTTTAGGTAATAAATAATGTTTATTTACACATTCAAATGATTAGAGGTTCAAAACATTTAGATAAGAATGGAATAATAATAGTTTAAAAATTTTGATGACGTCATTGATAATATGATTGGCTAAAAATACGTTTTGAAGATTTTGACCCGAATGTACAATTTAAATTTTAGACAGGGAAATATCGTGTTTATATAATTGATCATTTTACACGAAAATGTTATGATTGAATTACGAAGGGGGGTTTACATAACGGAATTTTTCTGCCTTGGAATGAAGTTGAGCCGAATACCGTTCACGGGAGCTAATATGAACGATTTTGGATCGAAGGTGAGGGGGTGGACAGTCTTTTCTGATGGTACGATCACGTAGTTCGTGAGGAGCTGTGCTAAAGCCAATTTCATTTCGAGCATCGCGAAACGTTGGCCTGAAAAAAAAGTGATATGAAATTGATTTATAAGAGAAGTCCTACCTATGCAAATACGTGGTCCAGACCCAAAAGGCATATAAGTGTAGCTTTTAAGTATTTCTTTGTCGTTGAATCTCTCAGGTTTGAATTCATAAGGAGATGGATATAATTAGGGTCGTGATGTAAAGCGTAGACAGGTATGACAACCATAACTCCAGGCTCAATGTTAACGTCTGTTCCCGGTATAGTATACGTTTTCGTGCAAACTCTAGATAATCCACTTACGGGAGGATAGAGCCTCATTGTTTCTAGAAATAACGAAATAAGTTCAAGGTTTTAAGATTCAAAACCTGTTCTATCAAGTTTATCGATTACCTAAGAGTACGTTTTCGAGGTAATTCATTTCGGAAACCGCTTCGTATGTCAAAGAGCCGTGCTTTACAAGGAGTCTGTTGATTTCTTCGAGTGCTTCCTCTTGACATTGTTCGTTTCTCGAAAGTTCGTAGAGGCAAAAACTTATGGTTGTCGATGATGTCTCAAATCCAGCGAGAAAAAAGACGAAAGCCTGCGCCGCGATCACGTTTTCTGTGATTACTAAAAACAAACCTTTGTAAGGGTAAACTAATTTGAATACATTTGAGGAAAAATTGTAATCGTCTTCATTGTCTCCGTAGAAATTGCCGCACAAAAGAGCGCCAAGATACTTTGATACTGAAATTCTGAGATACTTTGATGATTTAAGACAGATGTGACCTTTACTTCGTCAGGGGCAAAAGAAGAATATATTATGATATCGCTGGCCAGGCCATAGAAATCGTTCTTGTAGCCGAAAAATTGCCATATATCAGCCGAAAAGAAGATTTCCCTGTGGAAAATCCTATTTGAAAAATTGGGGAGTTTCTTGGCCTAATGTCCCAGAAAAACTCACCTCAATCCAAGAAAATGAAGTCTTTAGGCCAAAAAACTGAGGAAAACGCCGGAAAATTTTGTAAGAGGTGGTTTGGTCGAAAAATTGTGATTTGTCGTTCCTAAAGAAAAAAACTCCTTAAAGAAATCGGGTGAAAAGGGGGGTTTCTTCAAATGATCAACAAACACCCTCGAAAAACTGTTAAAAAAAGGGGGGTTAAGAGGTGTCCTCGGCTTTATAAACTGAGAAACCTTGCTAACTTCTGAAAATGCGGAAATAGGGCCTTTAAATTTTTTAAAATGAGCACCCTCATATCATTTAGGACATCGGACTACTTAGTTACCTTGACTTTTACAACAATTATTTCGTAATTATGTAAATAAAACGTACAAATCTCGTCTTTTCCTGCGGCTTTTTCAAAGTCCGCCTTTTTCAACTGCATCATCAATTGTAAGAAATCGTTTCTTTTCGAATCCGTCTTCTCCCTGTATGAAATCGTCTCGCGTACCACTTCAGTGAAAAAGGTGTTGATCTCATTGGGAAAGTACGCATTTTAAGATGTCAAAAAGCCAAGGGACGAAAGCCCTCATCGCTTTGGCCGCCGCCGCGTTAACGAAGGCGAAGAGTTACCCATTTCCGAAAGACGGCGCCCGAACGTCTTATCAGCCTGTCATTTCCCATCGAAGCATATCTAATGCAACATTACGCCACCCAGAGAAACTCTCAAATAAGAAGATAATCGCATTAGTAAGTTTTTTTTTTTTAATTTCCTTATTCAAAAAGCTTTAAAAAAAAATTAAAATGGATTTCAAAAATGCATCCAATTGATAAGACATGGTTGGAAAGACTTCCTCGTCAGTCCTCCTTCTGACCTGGTTGTGGATCGTTCCCCTTAACGGGACTCCATTGCCTTTCTAAACTTCATCTTTAAAACTACGAAAATTTGCCTGAGTCCTAATTGACGAATTTTTCCAATATCTAATTAGGGAGTACTCTATTGAATTAATGAACTTAAAAAAAAAAATTAAACATAAAATTCCTTTTAAGAATAAAAATGACTTAAGTGAGCATACAAAATTTGATATAATTTTATTATGATTATAAAATATTTAGTTTGGTCAATTTGCTACCCTAAAGACCGTCGGCGACTTCAATGTGGGAACACGAAAGTCTTGATCTTTGGGAAGGTTTCCAAGAGAAGAACGATCATGAGAGAAAAAGAAAGGATTGTTTCATAACTCGTGTTCGGGAGGAAGGAAAATGTCATCCTTAGAATCAGTTCTCGTATTGGTTTTATTAACTTTTTTTTTCTTCTTCTTCTTCTCATTTCTTCTCTGTACTTCTCTGTAATTCAACTCGTAGGCCATGCGGTTTCTTTATTTCCTCGGCGAAGGGTGTGTCGGGTCATTAGAATGGCATCTAACATTGACCTTTTCACTACTTGCAATTCAATATTTTCATGTTCTTTTCTTTATGTTCAATTTTTGTTTTATCAAAATGAATTCCTTTTCAAGCAAGAAAAGTTTAAAAAGAAAACGGTGGCGGATCTCGTTTTTGTTATATGAAAGAGACCTTGAGAAAATTTAGGGATAATACGTGATCGCAGTTTGATAAAATGTTTTATATTTGTTTTAAATAAAGTGGTCGATGGCTAGCTTTTATAAATAAATTATTGTTAGAAAAAGTGGCTGTTTTCAAAATTCACTGTAAAACATAAATATGAAAATTTATTTAGGTCTCTCTTCAAAATTTATAGGAAGATGCTAAGTGTGGAGTTTTTATTTAATTTTTAGCTTCTAAAAAAGGAGCTATTGTGATAACATGAGTTTTTTTTGGAAATGAGGCTTCCAGCTTCCAGTGTTTATCTTGTCTTTGGCGCCGTCCTTCCCCCGAGTAACATTTTCTCCGAATCTTCCTCTCGCGACAAAATGTCGAAGGCTTGGCTCTAAAGCAAAAATGGCGGATCTCGTGCATACGTCTTCATATAGATTTCTTCTTTCATCCATTAAGTTTAATCATAGTGGTGGACTTTGAAATTCATTATTCATAGACCTTATAATAGCCGTCTTAAAAACAGTTCTCTCATGTGTGCTCTTGAACTTCAACAAAATCCCGCGTAGGTGTAGGTAACACATAGAAAAAAAGCCCGTGATGTAACCCGTTTACGGTTCTTGACTACAGCGAGATGTTGCCGGCCACTTCCTTCATCACGAGTGATGAACTTGAAAGATCATCCAGGGAGAGTATATCACGTTTGAGTAACATCTTAAAAACCGTTTACACTTTTTTATTCATTGGTGTGGAAACCATTACATCATTTTCGTGCACTTTTACTTATTTTCTAATAAATATCATGGATTGAAACGTCGATTTCTAATCCGATCTCACTGTATTTAACTTGCTGGATGATCTTGCATTCTATTCACCGGTGGCTGCCGAAAGCCCCAGTCTGTCTTATCTTGTAATAATTTAATAGCAACTAAAGTTTGAAATTTTTATTTTAACGTTTACCCGCATGAGTAAAATTTTTTGCCCTCCAGGTATCGTCCGACCCATTATATTCTAAATCGATTCAATGGAAAGTTTCTGGATTATGAATAGTTAGGTTCTTCTGATTTTTTTTTTCTGAAAGTCTTTCTGGGAAATTTGTTTTTCAACTTTTTTTTTTATTTTTTGAATCAGATACAGGTGTCCGGAAACACATGGCAAGCGTCTGGGAGAGCGTTAAAAAGTGGTTTTACGAAAAAAGTTAAATGTAAACCCCCCTTAATTTAAATCAAAGAATTTGATGGTGTAGTTTAAAATCCGCCTGGATATACAGGGTGTCCCAGACACAACCTAACTTCGTTATTTCAAATGAGAACCCCTATTTTTTATTTCAGATTCGTAATCTACGCAAAATTTCAGTAGATTTGAGTACTCATATGACGATTTTAGACAACTTTTAAAAAAGGTCAAAATTTAGCGTTTTTTGCGCTAAAATCCGTTAAAATTGACCTAGGAGACTCGTTTTTTTTTTAATTCCACTTATTTTTTCCCGAAGAATCCAACTGTCTCAAATTTGAGCATCTTCGCATTCTGCATCACGAGATTTCGTCGCTAATGGCCTTTTTTCAAGTTTAACTCCAATTCCATACTTCAAAAATGGAAATTAGCGATTTGTTGACGGAATTTTAATTTTTGATGCATAAACACAAAGACGCTGTCTTTGATTTAAATTAAGGGGGGTTTACATTTAACTTTTTTTCGTATTTTTAACGCTCTTTTGTGTTTCCGGACACCCTGTATTTTGAACGATAGTCGGCCTCGATGCTGTATTTTTATTTTCTTCTCTCTCTATCAATGAAATGTAGAATCTCCACCCATTCCTTTAACAAGTAACGAAGTATGCACTCGGCGAATCATTATCGGTCATCGACTCTCCAGATTCCCTCAAATTGTTGGCTGCGAAAAAGAAGTTTAGTAACATTCTTTCAATAACAGTGTGCTCTCCAAGTCGAAAAACGAAGATAAATAATTAGCCAATATCCTATTATTTCTAAAATTAATATAATAATCCAATGGTTTATTGTAATGAGCGGTCTTTCACTTTTTCAGGATAGTAAAAGGACCTAGAAAGGGAAGAAGTGAATGGCGCTCTCTAGGTCAGTCTCACTCATTGTGACAGAATTCGCAAATAATTGTGCATGACGCACTTGACCTTGAGTTCCAGGCACCCAAAATTCTGACTTTTCTGGCTTCTCTCCCTGGTCAAAGTTCGGATTTCCTTAGATTTGTAGAAAGTTATTGAGTTAACGAGGATTGCATCTTTTTATGTATCAAAAATTAAGCTTTCTTGTTTAAAAAAATTGAGGAGCGTCTTTAAAGGGGAAGTGAAAGCCGGCCTTAAGAGATACTTTCTTGCGGGGGAATCTGGGACGTGTGGAAGGATCTAAAAGTTGAGAGGAAGGCCTCTTCTTCCCCACATTCTATTTTCGGTCAAATTCGGCGGCATGGTTAAAAAATTATTGAGGAGAAGCTGGATCCTATGTCCCTGATTACCATCCTTCTAGGATTCTCATAAAACATAAATCTTTTTAAAAATAGAAATCTACAGTATTATGCTTAAAAAAATGTATTTTTGCGAAAATCTTTGTTATATGACGGGATTTGTTCAATTTTATGTGGTTCCTGGTTTCTTCCGACTTTTTATGGGGGCGAGCTTAATTGGGAATATGTTCTTTCAAAGGAAGGCAAGAATATCTATACCGTCTTCAGAGGGATGGGCATAAAATCGAACGAGATTTCTGTCTTTTCTCTTTATCACCACTGTCTCGACTAACCAGTCGGACGAGGTTGTATAGAAAGTGACGCGGCTGAGTTTCATTGCTGCCACTTCATACCAACACCAACGTTTTAAAAAACATAATTTACGATTCAATTTTTTTAAGACGTGAAGAAATTTTTTTTTTACCTTTTTTTTAAATTTATTTCCCACAAATTAACGAAACGGACATAAAACCACAAGGTTCTTGGTCTTTATTCCCATAATTAAAACTTTATTTTTCAACGCCTAAAGTAGCGTTGTGACAGGAATAGTTTTGATTTGGCCAAACTCAGTTTTTGGATACCCTAGACGGACGATTTTTTAAAAATGGGTCTTCCACAAATCTTTACCAAATCATTCTTTTTTTGAGTAAGTTCCAGTCGGGAAGAGCACGTAGTCATAACAAAAAGTTTAAATGCGTTTTCCCAGACTCCCAGAAGTCTAATTGCTCTAATTATATCCGTTCTTTGACAAAAAAGACATTTCACTATCAAAATCTAGATAAATTTTTTTCAGCCCTGTTACGTTTCCCCATTTCGTAACGAGTTTAACGTTAAAATGGATTATTCCGGAAGAGAGCGTCATTCTTTTCACTTTTTAGGCGTGGAAATTAAAAGGACAAAAAAACAAAATTTGTTTTTTTTAATGCATTTTTGTTTAGCCTTGTACCTCACGGGATGTCGTGCCTTATGAAATATTTAAAGATTGTACTGCACGCTTTGTGAAAGTGAGTCTTGAAGAGTGGCATTTAAGCAGAAAAATTCTTCACGAATATTTTTAGTTGTTTACCTGCCTCTAGTAGATTTATTTAAAAAAGAGGGTTTTCCTAAAATTTTTAAAGTTGAGTTCTCTTCCTTTCATCAGCCTTCTCACTCAAGATATTGAGGGATTCTGATGGTTTGGACAAACGCTTCATCATAAAAGACCGTTGATAATTTGGCCGTGGCTGCAGTCAAGCCTTCTCCACAAAACTTCTATTAAAAGAATAATCGATTTAGACCCAATGTGGCCTCACCATTCTATTTGACCCAGAAGATGACCAAGAGAAAGTTAAAATTGCAACAGAATCGAGATCGGTCACGATCGTGTATGAAATCTATTTTTGCGTAAAGCTGTTTTAATTTTGTCACTTTCGGCACTTCAAAAGACCGAATCAAGGTTTTTTGTAACCACACCGTTTGGAGCCATTGTTTTCTTCCTTCTTTTTTTTCGTTGACGGGTATCTTTCCGATTGTTCTTCTTATCTATTGTATAACGAGAAATCGGCCAACTCAATATTATGGTCTTCAGTTCAGACATGCGTACAGGAACATACGAGTTTTTCAAGGGCACTCTCACACAATCCCCTAGGATAACAAAAGGATAAAAAACCAGCAATTAAGTTAATGATTTACCTTTGATTCAATGCCGAAAAGAGTCCTTAATTAATTTTTGTATATTTTTTAAAATTGTAATATTTTAATATGAAGTAAAGACATTTTTTTCTGAACTGGAGCGATCGGTTTTTTTTAAAGAAAAGAAGGACGGTGAAGAATAGGACAGTGGGACAACGGCAAAGTCATTCCTTTTACGTTTAGTGCGAGAATAATCGGAATAACATTTCGATTATTCAGTTTTCCTCTTTTGTACGCAGTCTCGGAATAAAAAGTGATTTTGGCCAGAGCTCATTTTTTACGTCTCCTTTTAAAGTTGTGTTTACAGTCGGGGCGACACAAAAGGGGATTTTACTTCACCTTTTTTTGGAAAGAAAACAATTAAATCTATGGCTTAATAAGGGAAACTCGTTCTGGAGACTAACGACGGTAATAATAGGATAATTGGAACAATGAAGGACGGCCCATTGAATAATTTACCCGATTCCCTCGACTTATAAAATATGCCCGGATAATTTCGTTTCACATCCACCGCTATAATAAAAAAATCTAACGGTAAACCGTGATGAGAGGTTGCGATTAAACTGTTTATTTTAAATTATTAGCCGTAATTAGTCGGTATAAAAACAATGGAATGCCACAGTCCCAAGGGATGACTTACATAACCTCCACGTTCCACAGGTTCCATGTGTTACTCACACGTGTCTTTTCATGAACGGCCACATTTTTATTTTGCATTAAACTTCAATAAAATGTATTAACTTTTTCTTGTTGGTTTCAGGTTGAGAAGATTTAATGTTAGGTAAGTCCATTGGTTATTTTTTGTCTCGGTTTCCAAAAAGAATGAAAACAGGGCCAGATGGTTTAGCGGCTCGCCATGACATATCCAAATTTAAACATAAAATCGCTTTTCATGATGTCATCCCTTCCACACCCTCTGACGTCATAATGTCACGATGTGAAAAAATGGGAAACTTTCAAGTTGCCGTGATAGACGGCATCACGAATGAAGAAAAAAAAGCTTGATGTCTCGTACGTTAAGTCTGCAAAAAAACGAATTCCCCTTAATTTCACATTGTGCGAAGACATTTTGAGAAGATTTTCTTTTTAAACTTGTCTCGAAAATTTTGTCGAGTCCGGCCATCTTCGAGCACGCTTCTAGACTGAAAAATAAGTGATAAATTATTCAAGATGAATCTCCCTCCTTGAGGTCATCGACGCCACCTCAAATTGAATTCTTTATTACCTACATGGAGTCAAAGCGTACCCTGTTAAGAGTATCCGAGAAATTCCAAGGCCGGGAGCGACAACTCCCCATCCTATCATGTCCAGGATATAATTTCGGTCTCGGAGAACAATGAGCGATTGTTATTTTATTTTATTTTTTCTATCAAGGACTTGAAATTGGCACAAGAACCCAAATAGGTGGTTTCAAAAAATCAATTTCAAACGCTTATTTAATTAGGTATAATCTTAAAGATGTATCTACGTAATAGCTGATATACGATAAAAACAAATCAATAATTTTTTTCATTGTTGCTTTTAGATCCTATCAAGATTTTGACAAGGCTCCTTTCTTCTTAAGCGGAATTCCTTTTAATTTGAAGCCAATAATTATTCTTTAGTCGATTTCAAATAAATTAGCAACAAATCAAGTTTTATTTTTTTATTTTTGAGCATCATATACCCTTTATTTTAAACAATTTTTTAATGAAAACCGTTTTAGGCATTTTTATTCTTAAAAGCCGAAGAGGACTTCCTGAAAGTAGCGCAATTTTATCATTTTTAATCCAAACTGTCGAGCAGTATCGAGGTAGAGAAAAAATGTCTTCCCTATGTCAGGCCACACCGAATGGGCGGAAGTACCCCAAGTTTCTCCCTACATACTATATTTTTGAGGTTTCTAATATTTTATTTCTCAATAAATTGATTAATATAAGGAATATTGTAGTACGTGGAATAAGGAATATATGGTGAAGATCAGCCAATAGTATGGCGTAGCGCATCAAAAAACTAAAGATCTCCGCCATTTTTAAAAATTTCGAAAAAAGCTCTCAATATTTTCAAGATTAATACCTTATCTTTGAGGAAGTTAAAAAGTTTTATTCTTCATTTTTAAAGTCATGCCTTCAGCCCGCTTTAGTTTATTTAGATCCCTAGATTTCCTGACTTTACTACCTTTTTATCCATTCAAAATCAGATTCTCTTCACGAAGATAAATAATCGAAATGGAAAGTTGACCTTTTATTAAAATAATATTTAAAAAAATATATAATTCTATACGTTTCATTAAAATATTAAACGCCTTCCATGTACATCAGATTTGAATTGAATAAGATCATTAATTTACTGAAGTTGTACCCGTAGAAAAATAATAGATTCAAGAAAACATGATTAATAGACTTTCTCCTTTCATATTTCTAGGACCCCTATTTTTTTAATAAACAAAATTAAAGAATGAAAATAATTATTTTGACATTCTTGTTTCAGAGAAAATGTATTAACTGAGCTCTCTGAAATCGTTAAATAAAAAATCTTGTTCAGTTTTAGTGGATATAAACCGATTTTCTAAATATAAACTTGATTTTTTATGTTCAAACAATTGTATAAAGAGTTTTTAAAAAAAGAAAATTTCTTTTCTGTTTGATAATGATGGAAGTAATTTTCAGTATGGTTAAGTAATGGATATTTTGACCTTAAAGTTATGGCCAATTACGTGACTGTGTATTTATAACATAATCCAAGTCATCCGAGCGAATTCTACAGATTCTGTTTCTTTTATAAAAATAATATTTGAATAAATCTGATTTTATTGATGGTCAAAACCTTCTACGGTGGAATTTCAAGGATTTTTTTTCCCCCGAGAATCAAAACAAGTCGTGAATTTGAGGAAGGAGATTCCATTTTTATCGGTGCTGTTCTGATTGAATTGGTTTTGATTTCAAAACTTGAACGGTTCCCCGCAGGACAAGCCCGATTAACTGCATGTCTGCTTTTCACCATTTAATGCTAAGTACGTTGCCCCTAATAGTCGATTCGTGAGAAAGAAAAGGGGATATTATGAAATTCGCTTATTCATAAAAGGAGCGCCGATGATTTTTCTTTTTGCCTCGTAAAAGTCGACGGGCCAGCGTATGTTAAAAGAGGGAATCATATTGTAATTTTATCGTCAATTTTTTTTAATAGTTTGGATTCTTTACCGGTGTGGTCTACTTGAGGAACCTAAAAACCTGTTTTTGTCTTCAACCCTTTTTTTTTCTTTTATGTATGAGGGACAAAGAAACCCTTTCTCTCGTACAACACTCGAAGAGCCTTCATGATTTATCTGCCAGCTATAACTCACTTTTTTAAAAAGCTTAGGACCCTTGAAATCATTTTGCAAAGTTAGACTTCCAAGTCAAAACTCACAATTTATTTTGTTTTTAACTACCAATGTTAGAAAAGCCACTTTTCTTCAAAATTGCTCTTTCAATTCAAAAATGAAATAATTTTTTTATCTTCAGCCTTTTTGTGTCCTTTCTAATGGCTTTTTTGAGAGATTTCAACGCCCAGGTTCCGAAATGGATAAAAATTAGGATTTTTTGATATCGATTACGTTAAAGGATAAAAAAAGGGCGAGGATCGAATAATGGGTTAATGCAAGACCTCAAGGGTAAGCGCCTTACGTAATACCAGTTGAGAAGGAAGCATGTCCGCCTCCACCGTGTCTTTCAATATTGTCATTCCCCCCTTTTTATTTACGTCATGCTTATAAATTATAATTTACTTCCTAGACTCTATTAATTCACTTTCCTCCATCTCTCCATTTCAACTTCACACGCGAGGTTTTAACGTTTTTCTTTAAGTCTGAATTATGGCCAAAGACAAAAGAAGACGAAAGACGCCCACGTTCCATTTTCCTATGACTCATACGCTTTTGTATTCGTAAAGACAACAATTTTTTTTACGCCTCAACTGACAAGGAAAATTTTGTTGGCAGTTAATCTCCGCCATTTTTGCGGATTTCGAAAAAAGCTCTCATTTCCAAGATTCTGTAAAGTCGAAAGCGGATCATTTCGGCCTGTAGCACGAACGATGAAACATGCGACGGACGGCCGGCACCATAGACAACCTCATGATCGGCACAGATCACAGTTTTCCTCTACGTCCGGTTTACCATAAAATTGTTTGTAGAATCAAAATGTTCAGCCCCCGATGATGCCATAAGGATGACTTGTCTAAAGAGGTTTGGTTAGAGTAGGGATTTGTCTTGCATCATTCCTTTGTCATTGCCTATTTTTAAAAAAATTATAATACCCAATTATAGATGCTATTTATAACCTTTTATTGATTAAAAAATGGCGTTGAAAAGAAACTCGATTAACCCTACGCGTTTGGGCAGTTGAATTCAATATATACCTTCGAGAAATACATAAAACCGTTGGAATTTCATTTTAACGAGATCCAAACTAGTTTTATTACTTCACTCCTGATCTTTGACTTTCTAATAATTCTTTAGCTTATTTTTGAACCACCGGCAGGTTGTTGTCTGGCCTTGCGCCGGCGAATTAAATCAAATTAAGAGATGAAAGAATGCGGGATTTGAGGCGCCACGGTGTTCGCCTTCTCCCTCGATTAAGATCTCATGACATTTTTTTTTCTTCCATGCAGTTTTTCGTCAATCGAAGTGTAGAATCGTCGTACGGAATATTTTATCGGGGAGGGGTCTAATTTATGAAAGTAGTGGGGTAATGATACGGTCTATCTCACTATCCAGTGTATTTTTGAAATGATAATAACTCCTTTTTATAAGGTAATTTTCCTCTACTTGATTATCCCTGTCGAAAAGTTTAAAAAAAATAAAAACTTCACTAGTCAGAAAGTGTTGCTACAGGAACTTCGTTAAATAAAAATCAATTTAGGTAGTAGAAAAAAATATTGGTCTAAAGCGGCCTTTTTTCAGGATAAGTGGCGGCGGCGCCAAAGTTATGATCTTGACCCTACTTAGATCAACACGAGGGTAATTTTCTATCAAGATACGATTGAGAATGTTAACAAGTAGCTTTGAGAAGGTAAAAATCTAAGAATTCGTGAACTTGAGTTCGTGAGCTCTTAAGAAATAAGCACCTCCATTCGCTAAACTAATTGGCGACTCGCTTATTTATGTAATGAAAACTTCTTTCCGTTTTCTCATTTATATGTCAAAATTATCACTTTAGTGTCGGTTAAAAAAAAGTCATTTTTGATGAGTAACCGAAGGTTCAAGTGATTACTGATCAAAATCAACCATCAGACGTCTTGCAGTACTTTCTATTCTCCTTTTATGCATATTTATGGTTGGTTACTATAAGCATAGTCATCATTAATTAATAAAGCGATTATAATTTGCTTTTCCTTTTTTTTCCTTAGTTTTCTACATGAACCTTCTACTGGGATTTCAAAAATCATAAAATATGGAATCGGTGAAGTTTTATTTTTAGAAAAAGGTGAAATAGCTAATGAGAGCCCGCAGTGTCTCCGTGAACTCCACATCCCGGTCTCTATTTGGTTATGTGGGTTCGAGAACCACAACTTTCATTCAAATCTTTTTAATTCCTTTACCGCAGTCACTTTTATAACTTGGAATAAATTACTTTGACCGGATTTAATCTTGTATTCGTAAATTACCTTCCATAATGAAGTCAATTAATTTTTTTCTCAATAATATCATCGTAAAATAATAAATCATAACTGGTCTCCGTGTTTATCCCAGGGGGTCCAGGTGCATTTCGGCAAAAACGCTTTGGCTATCAAAAATGAAAATATCGTTTTAAAAAAATTGGGACTTCCAGAAAAGAATATAAACTTTAGAAGTTAAGTCAACGATTAGTTTATTAGGTACGAAAATGTTACAACTTTTTTTTCCTCCCAAGTTAGAGAAAGGAAAAAACGTTTTATCACTAAAAGTAGGCGATAAGCCGGTTTTGTTAACATGGACGACTATTGAGTTAGCAAACATACACTCGGCACACTTTCTACTGGGGGAAAAAAATACCGGTTATCCGAAGAAAAACCTTTTTTTCTTTCTTTCTTCTTTTTAACCAACATTCATGAGGAAAAATTTTTATTCAAAAATGATGTCATGTTGCGTGGGTGTGTATTATATTGGAACTACCGCCTACGAAAACATGTTCCTAAAAATCGCAAAATTAGTAAGATTTTTATCATGTTTTTATAAAGGGAAATTTTGTCAATCGGCTGATTAAGTTTGTTTATCAGACCAAAATTATAATTTTCTTATTCGGACAGTTTTTTGATCTCCTAAAAAAATGATGTAGAGATACCCTATTTGCGCTTTCGGTCGGGTTTTGCTTGGCGGGGCAGAACGCTGCCTTTGCCTTTGGGAACTGTTCATAGCTGTAGCACCCAATGTTGCAGAGTAAAAAAATAGAAATGGCTTTTTTGATGTTAGTAGATAAAACATATATTAATGTTTTGCTTTTTCATGCGTAGTTGAAAAATTTCTCAAAAACAAAAATAGCATGACAATTACAGCGGAACGTGCTTGTTTTTGCTTTTCGACATCATTGATTAACCCTTAGGATGTGGTCGTGAGAGAGGAAGCTTCACCGTTTCGGCGAGAGAATCAATCGAGATGCGGCGACGATTTACGAAATATGGTGAAAATAACGAAATCCTGATGAGGGGTGAAAAAAAGGTTTTAATGGAGACTTTCACTCAAAACTTAAAGCATGATTGCCAATGTGTAGTTCCCATCATTTACCTATAAACGACTTCCCCTCCTCTTCTTTATATAACGAATAAGTTTAAAACCGTTTAAACGCTTTGTCTGTCGGGTGAAATGACGGAAACACGAGAGACTCGATTAGACAAGCAGGGAAAATACGTGCCGAGGAGTTCATTAAAAGTTGTTAACCTTTTCCAACCATTGTGAATCAAGTGCGGTTTGACTGTTGAGCCTCGTGCTATAACAGGTGCGAGTTACAACCCCAAAAATTTTAACCGACAGAAAACAGAAGAAACCTTTCATCGCCTACATATTTTGAAGCAATAATTAAAAACCTACATGAGTCCGCAATATTTTTTAATCAAATCACTTACGAAACTTTATCGATGAAGTTACTTTACATTATAGAATTAAAAACTCGAGAAAATTGAACCTTTTTTTTCGCCAAACCGTTGCATATAAATCTTCTGACGTAACATCTTAAGAAATGTCTTTCGTAATACGCAGTTCGATTTTTCTGCGAGAAAATTTCAATTTTTGTTCCCTTAAAATATTCACTGTTTTTTTTGTCTTCTAGAAGCTATTATATGATTTCTTCGGGCTTGCGGTCAACTACCCCTGTGTTGAGCCATGGAAATAGGGAGCTTTCGCCCTTAACGTTATCACGGCCTACTAGATCCACAAACTATTTTAATCTCCAAAGAGAGGATCTTCCACACCCCGTAGATCTTCACGGCCGCCCGTCGCCACTGAGCACTTAATGGCCGCAACTTTTCATCCGATGCTCACCAAATTTTCTCAGAATATTCCTTATATTAAATAATTTATCGAAATTCAATCGTAGGGATCGATTTTGGGTTTGTATTGCCGTTCCTTTTAGGCTGGGCGAAGACTTCTATTTTTTCTACTTTGATACTTGAAACATGATTTACCCCTGCACCACGACAAATTGTGCATGTTAATAAAATTAATTCATTCAGCGATTTAGCATTATGAATAATGCTAATCGTTTTTTTCTAATTAACAAAATTATATATACGGAATGGAATTAAAATGTCCTAGACTGAAACAATGTAGAATAAAGACGAGACATAAAAGAAATTTGAATTGTTAACAAGCTCCGAGATCAAAACACCTTAAGAAATCTTATTCCGGTTTTTTTCATGCAAAAAATAAAAAAAAAGTTAAAGATAATAGACAAGTACGTTATGTTAATCGACATGTAACAGAACTTGACAAGGTTGATAAATGGTCTTCGATTTCTGTTACTTTATGAACGTAAAAAGTTAAGAAAAAAACTAATTACACCCTGTTTACCTTGAAAAACAAACGGTAAAAAGAAAATATAGTTGATTGCCTATTATAGTTATTTATAATGATACTTTATCGTCTTATCATACCTGAATCTAATCACAAAAACCTTAAGAAAAGGTCAAATTCTTTGATTTTTTTCCTTGTTCTCCGAATCGTTTGAACAAGAATAATGTTAAAACTTGAAATACATGTTTTTCCTGAACTCGATATTCTGCAATTTTTTTAAATTATATAACTATTTCCGTTAACGGTTCGGTTTTAATTGTGGTTAAATGTGCAAAGCGTTTATGCTGGAATTATTTATGTTTTGGTTTATCTTAATGAAAAAAAAATTTTAACGAGGACGCGCTTATCGAAAACGTCATGAAGAAACAATGCGGATTCCTTTGTTAATGGTTTTTGAATATGTTTTGTGATCACACAAAAAGTCGTGAAAATATGAAAAATAACAAAATAGGGGTTACAAAATAAGTTTTCGTACTGGATTTTAGGTCGTGTTACACTTTTTCTCATTGAAAAAGAGAGAAGTTAATAGGCACTTACATAAAGAACGATTTTGAATGGGCCTTCAATGGTGGCGAACTATAAAAGCCTTTTCATGAAAAAGACTCTTTCCTCGTCGCATTAATCGTGACAAAATTACAACGGGAAAGTTCCAATGTCCTCTTTTCGCAATTGTTTTTCGTTGCCTTTTTAAATTCTTTAGTTTACTCGTTTTTTTTAAATGTTGGAGACTTCTTCCTTTTTTTCGTTTCTTGAGCAAATGGTTTATGCAGACTTGGTAGAGTAGAATATTATAAAATGGGTAATTTGAAAACAATGTCAAAGTTACTTCTAAAAGTAACGTAGGCCTTTTGATTAAAAAATGTGCTGAATAAAATGGAGTATTTCCGTATGTAGGTCCGGAAGGATGAAATTTCTGTGGCGGCTGGGATTTTATTCAGGTTAAAACGAGAAGTTTTTTTGATTAAGTTCCAGGTTGATTGTTTCAAATCGAAATTTTCACTCTTCAATATTTTTACCTCTCTCTTGTCGAAAATTACCTCCAAAGTTGAAAATGATAACGGGTGTTGAAGAATGCGGGTCAGCGGAGGAAAGGAATCCGGGCTTTCTTGCGAATAGAACGAAATTGTTGTCAAGTGAGGAGGTTCGGGGTTTATAAGCCTCAATGACTGACGTCTTTCAGGTATCTTTCGTTCTCTTGGGTTCCTTCCCATTTGTGTATCGGCCCGACAAGCACCGCTCGTTATTTGTCAAGAGGATAACACTTTATAAAAAGAGCGAGCAGCCCATTTTGACGGATAATTGAACAACGGGTCTAAGAAGCATGACTAGAAGCTTACAAGCTTCGCCCTAGATATCCGTGAGAACCGATATCCTCAGTTTTCCAGACGACTTTTACTGTAGATATCGTAAGAATGAATCCATTACTCCGGATATGAAAATATGGAAAAAATCTGGGACAGGATCTCCTACTCTCGATTCTCAGGCCAAATGGAGAACAAAGGTGGCTCCGAAGCGGACGGACTTAATTAATATTTTAAAGGTATTCATAAGTAGGAAGAACGTGAAGGAAGGCCTCCGTCCGCATACTCAGTTTTCTATGCACGCTCGACGCATATTTCGAGCGAAAATTCCATTGTTTTCGATATCCTTTTTGACGAAGCCTAGGCGCTGGTCTAGGATTTCAAATCTGGGATGGGCAAATCGTCCGGATTCCTTTTTTATTTTTTTCTCCTCTCGTCTTTTTTATGCCCAAAGGTCCAGGACGTATGGGAACAGTTTGATGGCTTTTAAGAATAGGATTAAGTCTCATTTTCAACCGGTTAAGCTTCTAGAAAATCAACTCGTTTTTTCGGTATAATATCCTTGAGAAATTCTCAAGATTACTCTTCCTAGAAACCTTGTCGTAAAAAAAAGAAACAATATGAAATGCGGGGAGGAGAAAGGTTGCGGATATGCAACTTTTCCATCTAAAAATTCATGGCAATCGACCTTTGAGAAAGGCGAATGAACCAGTTTCTGGATTTTTTTTTAAATTTATTTTTAAATAGCTGATATCTTCCATGATTGATTGGTGAATTTCCATGATATTATTTTAGTCAAGATGGGTCCCGCCTCCCGTCCTCCATTATAAACCTGAAGCGGTCAAAATTACTCTTTCAAAGATGCGATCCTTGGCAAGGTCAACGATCTTTCGAAATAGGCAAAAAGAATGAATTTCGAGGAGCCTTTTAAAACGATGGAAATTTCAAATTCTCTTTTCCTTCCTGAAATAAAGCTCATAAAATAATAAGTTTTTTTTTTTCTAGAACCTTATTACGCGCGTGGCCAAATTATAATGTAAATTTTATTGGTTTATTTATTCTTTTTTTTCGCACAAGGACAATTTTTTTGACCGAATTGTTTTCTCTAGTGATCCACGTTTTGTTTTTTTGCGTATTTGTATATTTTATTTGCGTTTCTTCATAGTTTTCAAGAAACAAAATTGTTTTGAAAGAAAATTTTTTAAGGTGTGCTCCGTGTATTAAGAGAAAGGTTTCTGCCACAGAAAAGTCAATAGCCATATAAACTAATTCGGTCGGACTGCCAAAGCCTTTCCCTTTCCGTCGCACTTCATTTCATTTATACTTTTTATTTCTTCTCTTTTGAAATGATTACTTAAAGATTTTTCGTCGGAATTGGGCCCTTGCCTTTTTCCTGCTCAATAGAGGAGGGAAGAAATGTCCATGTAGTTTGTATGGGAAAATTGAGTGTAGTTTTTTAGATTAAGTAATTTTATACGAAGGCGCTCGTTTGATGGGGTTTCCCCAGGGGGTACATCTGGCACCGGTCCTATCTCTGTCGTTTCCCATGTTCTTTCGCAAAACTACAAACCGAAACAACTTGACTCTTAAACTATCACGCGAACTTCTCAAAAGGTAGAGGGGAAAAAAACGATTCTGTGACAAGTGTCACGACTTTACATTTGCAAACCCCGCCAGATTACACGCCGGAAACGTCAGCCGGCACCTGCATATCTCGTAAATAGAAGCAAGAGGGTAGGGGCCGGATTTCGTCCGTATATTTACAAAAATTCCATCAGGTACATGAAGACTAGATAAATGATAGGATGAACAAGTGGGGAAGGGGAGGTGAAAGGAAGGTGTTTATAGGAACAGGTAGTCTCCTGGCGGCCGGCTTCGTTCCCTCCCCTCCACGAAATGAACTCCGGGCTACCTGCCGATCGGCCGAGCCACCCAACCTTGACTTCACAAACACCATTCTTGACTTTTCCTTAGAAAATGCTCGTTTCAGTTCAGAGATATTATAATATTCATTATAAACCAGACGTAATCTGTACATAATTAACCAGAATCTTAAAAGAAAAAACTTAATAAAATATGTTTTCCTTACATACTATCGATTTTATGTAAAATCTCTTTTTAGATTTTCATAATATTCACGCTCTGACCTCTGCTGTAAAAATTAATTGCGAGCCTGAAGTAGTAACTATGTTGTAGAAAACAAAAGAGGTTGGCATTTATGATAATGAACATTGTTTTCCTTGACTTTTTTTTTTTTTTTAACAGATAGTACTTTTATTTTACTTATTCACTTTTTTTTTGTGTTGGCAGGTTTTCACGTGTGAATGATGAAAATGGTGATCTTATAGATTATCAATGTAAGTATTTTTTCGGTAGATTTTTTTTTTTTCATGGTTTAATCCCGTGGGAAGGGGATCGATGCACTAGGGGAGTTTTTGCTACAATGTCATTGGAGTTTGATATTGTAGTTAATTTGACTGTGTCCAGATATAAATTAGTCGTTTGAATCTAAGTGCCTGTAAGTCAGATTCCTCGACCTCTGACCCACGGAGGAAGATTTTATTAATTAATATAATGGATGGAAAACTATGAGCTTCACGCGACCTCTATGGGACAAAGCACTAACTCTGGTTGAACATTGCTGTAGGCTTTTCGTCTGGAAAGCTGTAAATTTTTTTCAAATTTTACCGACCGAAAATATTAAATTGTTTAAAATATTCTTTTTGTTGTTCCAGATTTTGCTGTACAGAAAGCGGAGCCTCATTGCGTGCTATGTCGCTAGCGGACTTCAAGGAGTTACGAAAATATCAATATTAAAATATTAATATTATACAATGTTTTAAAAAAAAATTAGTTACACTATTACCAAAAATTCTTATCATTAGACCTTAGTTAGTCTGAAAAGGTGATATTGGTTTTATCTATGTACAATGTTATTCTTGTACAATATTTATTGTAATTTCGCTATTGATTGGAAAAAATAATAGTTTAAATATTATACTACCATTTTTTATGTGCCTAAATCATTACTTATGTAATGTAACTGTCAGGTATGACCTTTGATGGTAAAAATTTGCCATAAAAGTTAAAATGATGTAATTATTTTTATTTTTTAGTTTTATGCATTATTAAAAATATGATTACATAATTTTTATATTCTTTAACGTTTTAGATGATGTTATTCTAAAATTAAATTGTAGAAAAGAAAATATTAATTGAAGAAATCATGTATTTTTGTTTATTTTCCTAGTCGATTGTTTCTTGTTAATAAAAGAGACATGACCATATCACATACTGGAAACTTCATTCTTGTTTATAGTTCAAATGGCCGCAATTATTGTTTTCATTCCCCTGAACCTTAAACTCCATAGAACTCAAATCGCGCTGGAAATTTTACCACTTGTATGGAATAATTGTAATTAATGTTAATAGGTTTGTATAGATCATTATTAGCTTATTTCTAAGATAAACTTAACAATTTTGGAAGCAGTTCAACTGTACAAAAATTAGTTTTAGGTTTCATGTGCAAACTAGTGATTCCCATATAAAAAATTGTATATTTTACGCCAACGATTTTTTTATTGCATATTTTAAAAAAATTGATGTTGTATATTTCAGAGTTATGAGATTGTGTGCCATGAAAGTATATATTTTATTATACCCAAAATGTTGTTTTTACTTTTTAGATGTAATAAGAAATTTTGGCATTTTTATTTTACAATCAAAGTTTCCTGCAAAATTTTGTTTATAAGATATTGGCTTGTTAAAAATAATTTTTTTCAAAATTATTTACCTACCATGTTTCAAAATTTTTTATTTCCTTTATTTATTTAAATGCGTCAATTTAAGTTTTGCTCAATCTTTAATAAAATGTGTAACGATTTTTATGGTCGTAGGACAGTTTGTATAATTTCTTTGTATCGAATAATTTTAAATGTATGGAGGTTACTGATCAGTGTCATTGATTTTTTTGTAATTTAAGCTATTGAAATGTATTTATTGTTAATGTTTCGCATTCCCAGTTAAAATTTATTTCGGTTTCTAATTTTTATTTTCGACCAATTATTAGTTATTGTTGTTAATTAACGATAAATAAATTTTCATATAAAAAAGAATTCATATTTCTTAATCCTTTGAATTCCACTTGACTTTTTTGGGAGGCTGAATGAATAATTGGATTCTTTACTAAAATATTGAAAAGCTTTCATTTTGAAATTGAAAAAGCAACACTGTAAAATTATAACTTTATTAGACTATGGTAACAAACGTATACAGTTTTATTAAATTTTGTTTCAAGATAAAACAGTTTTAATTTACAAGTTACTAAAAATATTTAAAAAATTAGTAGGAGTTACACAAGAAAACAAAAATAAATAATGTTTAAAATATTTAAATCGAATGAACTACATAACTACGACTTAAAATTGTTAATTTAATTATTCATAATATTTATAATTTATTACAAAAGGAATTGCATTTAAATGAAAGCATCTTCCTTGTATTAATCTTTTGACTAGATCTTTACACTCTAATCCATTGTACTAATACAACTGTACATTGATCAACTTATGCGTTTGAGCAGAATAACTAAAATATAATTTTTTGTACATAAAACGAAGCGATAATTTAAAAAAAATAACAAGCATAAAATTAAAATTTAATTATTAATAAAAAATAGTCGGGCTATCCTAACTCTGACAAGACCGCATTCAAGTCTTCTTGTAAACTAAGCGACATTTCTTTCTGTCTGTTCAAATCATCTTGTCTCCGATCGATATTCGCCTTTAATAGATAATTTCCTTTTTTCGCTCTCTGCAAAATAGCTTCGTGGCTTTTGATCCTCCTGTTTAAGTTTGCGATTTTATCTTCAACGGCGGCATCTTCGGGCAAGTCACCTTCACTCTCGGCCCCGTCATCGTCATCCGATTCACTTTCTGTTTCAGTCTCCTAAAAAAAAATATAATTTTAAAAATCAATTAAAAACTAATTATTTTTAGTCAGTAATTAGTAATTACCAACAACTTGAGACATTAATGATCAGATTTATTTTTAGTGAGAAATTAAACTGTATTGTGATTTGTTTTGTTATTATTTTTGAAAGAATAATAGAGTTTTACCTCATCTTCATCGTCCTCATCTTCTTCCTCGTCATCCTCTTCTTTTTCTTCATCGTCTTCTACGTCTTTCATTAAAGCAGCCATTTTGTCGACTTCTTTTTGTAACAATCTGTATTTTTTTCTTTCCTCCCTAAGCAGCGACTGTAATTTTGATAGCTGCCCTTTATAGTTTCGTTTTTCCTTGATTGCAGTCATTCTTTTCTCTTTGTAAGATTTGAGTTTGTTCGATAGAAGTTTAAGCTCTCTCTGTTCTCGGTTCGCGGTCTTCTCTGCGCTGTTGGTTTCGCCTCCGTCCTCATCTTCGTATTCGCCTAAATAAAAGTTATCTTCATAAAAATTTTATATGTTATCTGTGAAAAGTTTTTGTGCCAGATGTGTAAAGAATGAGAAACACCAAAGTTTTAGCATTCTTTGATTAAACTAATTTTTTTGTCATTCACAGAACAGGGTAACGATAAAAATGGTTGCATTGATAGAATAGAGAAATGTATACCTTCTGTCTCAGTATCTGATCCTTCAGAGTCGCTTTCTTCAATTTGCTGCGGTTGGCGGACGTTAGAGGCGGCACGTGCTAATTTTTTCGATGAAGGTTGTTTAGCTAATGGCGCTCTATCGTATGATCCCTTCGATTTAAGTTCCATTTCAAGTTGAGTATTTCTTAACCATGCGCTTTCCAATTTCGCCCTTGTGTAATCCAACTCTTCTGCAGTTTTGTGATATTTATCTTCCATTTCTTTAGTTATCTTAGTCGCTTCAGAAGCTTCTTCTTTCAGTTTGGATATCAGCTATAAATAAAAATTAATTATTTGATTGATTATTTGGTAGTTTTACTTTTTCATCCTCAGCAGTTCTAATGGGGATGGAGGACGAGCCATCAGATTGCATTTTCCTTGCTAGCTTTTCTTTCTCGAGTTCAACTTCAAGGTTCAGGAGCCTCGCCATAAGTCTTTTATTTTCTCTTTCAAGTGCCTCCTTGTTCCTCAACTCTAGTGCGAGCATTTGCTTTGTGGACTGCAGGTCATCACGTACTTTGTCGATATCATCGAGCTCGTCCGGCTCAGCAGCGACAGCAATCACATCGGCAACCGAAGCAGATTTCTGTATTTGCTCCTCTATTGTCATTTGCCTTCTAAACTTTCTCAAACCTACAATTATGATTGACGTTTTTATTCAAAAAATTCAAACATTTTTACCTTGTAGAATAGGTTTGCTTCTATCATTAGTTTTAACTTTTTTCAATTGAACTCCTCCTTGGATTTCCTTAAGAAGTTGATTGTGCGGATTATGTGCATTCTCTTTCTCTGATTCGTACACAAACTGAAAAAATGAATAAAAATATATTTTAAAATATGAAGTAACGTTATATTTTACCTGCCCCTTAGCTTTTTCTTTCGGTATAATTGGTGCACTTCTGTCATTGCATTTGACTTTTTTTAATTTTATACCGGCTTCGACTTCTTTCATCATGTCCGTCCAATCAGGACGTCTTCTAGCTCTGCTCCGAAGAGCATCCAATTTCTGAGCTTTCTCTTCTGTCAGCGGTTGTTTCGTAAAGCCTTAAAAAAGCGAGTAAAATTACAATGATAAATTTGAATGTACCTGGTGGAGCTGCCGAAGGAGGAGGAGGTGGTGGCGGAGCCGGGGGTAGACTCGGCGGCGGAGGAGGAGGGGGTGGAGTGGCCATCGTCTGCGTCTTCGGCTCTTCTCTCTTCACTTCTTCGCTTCTCTTCCTCAACTTAACCTCACCGAACGGAGTATCTTTTTTAACTATTTCGGGTTTTTTGGGCTCTTTGTTCACTTTTATTTGAACCTCTTTAGGCGCTTCTTTCTTACTCTGTTCGGGAATTGAGGGCTTCTGTTCCTTGTTTAGACTTTTCCGATTTCAGCTCTTGACGTTTCTGGACCAGGTTTGTAGTTATTCGCCTTTGTTTTGTTCGGGGACGGATTCGGACCTGATTTCTGTTCACCATCAATACTAATTTTTATATTCTTCGCTTCACCTAATTTTGGACGGTTCGGAGGGATCACAGTTTTTACAGGCTCCTTGAACAAACAAAATTCCCAATAAGAAAAGACTCAACATCGATGAGGATGAGTATAACGGAGGAAGAAGTATAAAGGAGGGGAAGTATAAGGGTGGGAAAGTATAAAGGAGGGGAAGTATAAGGGAGGAGTATAAAGGAGGGGAAGTATAAGGGTGGGAAAGTATAACGGAGGAAGAAGTATAGCTGAGGGGGAAGTATAAAGGAGGGGAAGTATAAGGGTGGGAAAGTATAAAGGAGGGGAAGTATAAGGGTGGGAAAGTATAAAGGAGGGGAAGTTTAAGGGTGGGAAAATATAACAGAGAAAGAAGTATAACGGAGGGGGAATTTTTTTTTTTTTCAAAAATTTTCTAAGTTTTTTTTTGAAAAATTTTTCAACTTTTTTTAAGTTTTTTTTTTTCGAAAATTATTTTAAGTATCAAGGTAGAAATAATAGGATTTTTCCCCAAGAGAGGTCCCTCTCGTAAGGCGTGGAAGTATGAAATTTCTCCCTACTAAAATGATAATTAATGCAATTTTTTACACCAAAAATTCTTAAAAAATATAAGGAGTAATTGGTGAAAATTTGGTGAAAATCGGATTAACGGTTCGGCCGCAGCGAATTTTTTAAAATTTCAAACAGACATATCTCCGCCATTTTTTCGAAATTCAAAAATCGCCCTCGTCATATTCTTCTTCACCGGCTAAAGAAATTTTTGTAAAAATTTGGTGAAAATCGGATGAAAACTGTGGCCGTAAAGTGTTCCGGAAAAAAATGCTACGGCCGGCCGGACGGCCGGCACCACAGACAAAGTTGAGATCGGTAAAGATCAATATTCGATTTTACCCTCCGGGGTCTGGAAGACCCCTCCCCAAAAACCCGACATGGAGGGTATCACAATAACTTCTTTAAGGAAGTTAAAAGGTCTTCTTCCCTTTCTCTGAAAGATCTTTCGGGAAGGAATTATTATCTCCGAGTTTATAAGCCGAGAATAGAAGTGGGGAATCAGTTACTTTTGAAAACTTCAGAACGCACTAAGTCGTCGTGAAGTATTTAGAAACGTTAAGAATCCTTTAAACTAAAAAAAATAATTAACTTAGTTTCAAAAAGTCCTGCGATCCATCCCCTTGATGCCCATTAAACTCACAGATAACAAAATACACTATAATAGTCAAGAATTTATTTATTCGTTTATATTAGCATGAAAATTTAATTTTTGATTAAAAAAATAAGTAAACGCGTTAGCGAATGATTTAATTTATAGAATCATCTAAAGTACAAACGTTCTTTTTACTCACTGTTTGGTGATTTCTTTAATTTCGACCTTTTTTTCCCCAAGTCGTAGAAATTTTCTTTAAGAAAAATTAATTCAAATTGTGCATAGAAACACAAATGGGGGTATCATATTCGTGGCGGGTTCTCGACTGAACATTATCTGAGTATATTTAGTTGGGTCTAATATTAGATTCTATAGATTGAAATGCATCTTCTCTTACATTAGCGGCTCTATCTGTCATCGACTAATCGACCTACGAGATCTCCCTAATATGCATAATTATTAATAGGTATATTAGGTAGATTTCATTTCTTCGAAATCAAGAAATGTAGGAGTAAACATTAGTGTTTTTTCGGAGGATATTGTTTACCACTGATTTTATTCGCGACTTATGAGCTTTCAGAGTTAAGTAATATAAAATTCGATTTTATTTGAGTTTTCAGACCGTTTAGGGCATAAATCGACAATGGCTTGTTAGATTAAGAAGGAGTACTGGTTCTTTTGATGTCCTCTCAGTTCACCCCGTACCTTCATTTGTAATCCGTTGAGATGTGGATGATGACTAGACTCACTGAAAACTGAGAGGGAGTTTGACTTAAATGTTGGAGCCTCACTTTTTGTGTATATTTTGCAAATGGACTGCGCAACTCTTATTTATAAATCTTCTGAGGCCATAACTGATATCCCTCAACTGTGACTTCTGGTGTTAGATCAAGAACCGTACACAAACCGCTTTATTTAAAGGTGGTAATCGTACGTAGAGTGCAGATTATTTATCGTTTTTCCCCCTTCTTCTCATAAGATTAAACGTTATTGTATTTCTATTTCCAGAACTTCAGAACTGGGTTATGTAAGCTCCGAAAATGGGGCAAAGTCGTCTGTTAAAAACGTTTTAAAATCTAAAGTGAATTGAAAGACTACCAAGGCTTCTGACGTATCCTACAATTTCATAATTTATCTATTTAAAAAAATATAATTTTAGACAGTTCCTCAAGTTATCTTTTTGGGCCATTGGTCTGAATGAGAGTGGACAACCCTACTCGGAAGACGAAATTACGTTTAAAAATGTAAAATTCTAGATTTTTTAAGGTACTTGTTAAAGAAACCTGTTGTTTTCCGACCCATGCAGGCGGTGGTGCGGGAAGTGCGGGCGGCACGTCTTTCACCCATGGTGGCCGAAACGTCGTCCTCCGTTCCCCGCTGTCCGCGTTCGGCCGTATCGTCGGCATCTCGACTGAAAAAGAACAAAAATATAACTCAATCACAAAGAAAAAAAATTTAGGGAGAATTCATGTTTACGAAGAATTTATCCTGTTCGGATAGTTTAAAAGAGGAGAAAAGATAAATAAGAAAACCAAATTAAAGTTTTAAATAGATTTAGTGACGTTTGTCTTTTCTAATAAATTATTTTAGTTTCTGTCTAATACTTTTTTCACCCACAAAGTAGGCCGAATTTGGAATCTCATGTTCAGGTCATCCTGCCCAACTGCTGGGTTCTACGTCTTCTCAATGTTAGCAGATTTCTTGATTTTTGACGGCCATCAACGGCGCCACGAGTAACGTCATAATCGGGGCCCAAAATGAATGATCCAGTGAAATTAAGCTTTTGAACAAAAAATGAGAAAGTAAAAGGTAAAGAATTGTTATAAGTATAAGCTCTCCGGGGGTCCGTTGATTGGATAATAAATTCGAATTCTTTTCCACGACCACCCCATCGAGGACCCCAAACAACATTTAAACGGAATATTATGTTTTTATTTTTTAAATTTAATTGGTAGCGGATTTATGATGTCGTAAGCCTTCTTTTAATCTCATTTTTTCCGCCATTTTGATTCAAGAGCGGTTTCTAAAGGAAAATTTCACCATGATTTATCCCTTTTAACGAAAATTGTTTGAGATAATTATGGATAACGCAGGAAATTTTTGAGAAAATAAAATTAATTTCAATATTTGGCGAAAATAAAATTGTTTTTCACAAAAATTCCCTGCGTAAAGCATCACCGGAAAATCATTTATTCATAAAAGCCTTTTTTTTTTTTTCTCCCCCCACCTTACATTTAAAATGACAAAAACAACTTATTTTACTAAATTAAAGACAATATAATTAAACAGAGTACGATTCCCTAAATATCAAATTCAGGCCAAAACAAACGAAGCGAAATCGTATTATATAAGCCAATAAGTGCCAAGGGCAGTAAGTTATTTTTAAATAGGAAATAATTTAAAGTGTGCTGAATTATAAATTTTCTAATAAACTAAGAAAAGTTGAAGTAAAAACGTGATTTTACAAGCATATTATTTTTTCGTAGTCGAATTCGCATGTTTTCAGAAAAAATTTCGACGGCCCTGTCAGACACAATTTAATCACGAAATAGAATAAGGGCGATCTATAAATAATACATATTTACAAAATGTCAACTTTTTCATGTCGATTCGAAACTATAAATTATCGGCGAAGAGACGAGGGTGCTTATTTTAGACTTTAATTATAAATAGATGATCTTCAATTAGCATTGAACGTTTTTAAGGGAAAATGACCGCGAAAAAAAACAATCCCCTCCATTATGTTTGTGTCCTGAAATCGGGATCCCCCTACAGTCACTTCCTATTTTTAACCGGACTCGAACTTGCCGACGTCACCAACTCATCTAAATTATATTGATAACGTTTGGTTTATAATTAAAAGTGGGATGACTTTGCCACCTCGAGTTGCAAAATAATAGGGTAGGCTAAACCGTTAATGAAGATCGGTCTTGCATTCATGCATCCAGAGCCGAAAAGTTGAACCGAAGAACACTCAAGAAAAATACACTTCCGCCCTCATTTTTCTTCTCAATAAACTACAATAAGTTAAAAATATAAACTTTTTGAACCCTTCTTTTTAAAAAAAATGATTCCTCATTTTTAAAAGGTTTCTGTTTGAAAAATCAGAACATTTAAAAGTTTCAGGCTTCAAAGAAAAGTTTGCCTTCATTTTAAAGCAAAAACTAATCGAAAATTTTGAAGCGCTTTAGTATATTACTATTTATTTAAAACAATTAATAACCAAACTTAAAATTCGTCACTAGCCATCTTTCGAATTTTTTTGTAAAGCATGTGCTGACCTAGTAAGAGGGCGGCTCGCGTCTCGGCAGGAGGATGGTTATAATTTTTCCCCCAGATCTTTTATTTGGGTTAAGATCTTTAAGTGGGTTAAAATATAAAAAAAATTTAAAGCAAATTTTTCTGGTAGACCGAAAAATTAAAAAATTTATTTAATTAATATGGTGTTGTAAATTAAATTTTTTTTATTACTCTGGATACTGGCCAATTGTTGTTTTTGATAACCCCACCTGTTGTAAAATAATTTTTTTGACAAATGATGCTACTTTTATGCTTTTTCGTATTACGTATATAAAATCGTTTTGGCATTTAAAAAATTAATAAATAATTGTATGTGTTTTTTGAGCTATAGAAATGTGTTGAATTCCTTTTTTTTGTCAGAAATATTTTTAAGAAAAGGAATTGTAAGGCATTCGCTCGTTTTTTCATTGGTCGTTGATTAATGAATGGCGATGAATGTGGGTAGTCTGGAAAAAAAAAAGGAAAATATGTCATCGTTACCTTCAAAGTGGTGTAAGTTTTTTAGTCCATGAGGGCCCAATAAAATAGGAATCTCGAATTCACTTGTTCCACAGAGACGTTTGGGGCAAACTAAATATCTTTGCTTCTCCCTCCCTACCCACAACATTGCAGTTTAATATACACTCATTTTATAAATAGAAAACCTAAAGCCGAATAGTTTTTAAGATGTGAGTTTTGGACGAGACCGATATATTTTTTCCCTTTTTTTTATCATTAAAAAATTTGCCTATTAAAAAGAATGAAGATATGGGAAGTACAAACATACCCCATAGGTCGTGCAAGAATTCGATCTGGTGGTAATTCAAGTGGGGTAGACATTCTTGGCTCCGGCCGTTATATGAATGAGGCAGTTTTCCGGATGCCAATTAGAAATTAATTATGTTGTTAGTTAAATTCAATTAAAATGTTTTATAATATCAACCAATAGCGGCTCCCAAAACGCACTATAACCTAAAAAAGAAGAAGTAGAAGAAAGATGTCAACTTTCACAGCAAAAAAGATTTCCTGTGACAAAAAAAGAAGGAATTTCCTCCCCTTGATGGCATGCCGTCAGTGCCGCGGCACTCCGAGAAGCTTCGTTCCTCCTTACATGAGTAGAAAATCCAGAAAGACCGAAAATGAGTATAAAAAATATTTCTGTAGATTTCAATTACTCAGATTTCATCTACTTCCAAGTTCTGCCATCTTTTAATTTAGAAACGAACCCCACCCCCCCAAGTAAATCAAGGCAAGAAGAGTTCTCCGATGAGATGATTGTTTCTGCCCAGATGACAGCCAACTTACTCTAACGTGCAAATTGATTTTTTCAATTTGCAATTTTTAATTTTACAACAAACTTCCTGCTTATAAGTACTGGTTTGAAGAGCTTCCAACGAAAACTTCCTTAAAGAGAAGTATCCATATTCCTATATGGGGGATAATATGGGGGAAGTATATGGGAGGGGAAGTATAACGGAGTGGGAAGTATAACGGAGAAGGAAGTATATGGGAGGGGGAAGTTTAAGTGAGGGGCAGTATAACAGAGAGTGAAGTATAAAGGAGGGGGAAGTATAAGGGGACGAAAGTATAACGGAAGGGGATGTATAAGGGAGGGAAAGTATAAAGGAGAATTTTCCAAGTTCTTTTTTTCGAAAATTTTCTAATTTTTTTTCAAAAATTTTTCAGTTTTTTTATTCGAAAATTTTCTCATTTTTTTTCAAAAATTTTTCAGTTTTTTTTTCGAAAAATTTTCCGGTTTTTTTTTTAATTTCGAGAAATTTTTCAGTTTTTTTTTTCGAAAAATTTTTTAAGTTTTTTTTTTCGAAAAATTTTTCAGGTTTTTATTTTATTTTATTTTATTTTTTTTTTTTTGAAAAATTTTTCAAGTTTTTTGGCCTAGGGATGTGCCTCTCGTAATGGGTAGAAGTACGAAATTTCTCCCTACTAAAAAAAAATTAATAATTAAAAAGTGGCAATTTTTTTACACCAAAAATTCTTAAAAAATATAAGGAGTAATTGGTGAAAATTTGGTGAAAATCGGATTAACGGTTCGGCCGCAGCGAATTTTTTAAAATTTCAAACAGACATATCTCCGCCATTTTTTCGAAATTCAAAAATCGCCCTCGTTAGTTTCTTGTTCACCGGCTAAAGAAATTTGTGTGAAAATTTGGTGAAAATCGGATGAAAACTGTGGCCATAAAGTGTTCCGGGAAAAAAAGCTACGGCCGGAGCCACAGACAAAGTTGAGATCGGTAAAGATCAATATTCGATTTTACCCTCCGGGTCTGGAAGACCCTTCCCCAAAAACCCGACGTCGAGGGTATCGCAATAACTTCTTTAAGGAAGTTAAAATGCGAGATCTCTAGGCATAAACAGTTCAGGTGATATCCTGGCAGCAATAATCCTCCTATGAGATTTGAAGTTGGCTGCAACCAAATTGATTTAATTTAAACTTACCTCCTGCAAAAACACGCCATACTACATAACTTAAGACGTCTATCAACCCATAACTAATAAGAAATAAAAGCCTCTTTCAGCATAGTTTTTATTAAAGGTTATAGGAACAAAAACAAAGTTCATTTTACAATTTATGATTTATTCACGTACTGGTAAACCAGAATTTAATAAGTACATAGCTAAAACCTACAGAAAGTAATGTGGTTAAGAGAGCTAACATGAGAAAAAAAGTCAGCAATAATTGTAGCTTGCTGGAAAAACGTTGCATGTAGCAAAAGACAACTTTACAGGAGAGTTTTGACCAAAAAAGCAATTAAAACTGGTAAACTAAAGGGCAACATACAACGTTTTTCCACTAAAACATTGCAAAACCTCCGAGTAGCATAATCAGCGCTACCTAAATGAAACGTTTTTCGACCAAACCTAAGCACGATTGGCCCCACTTGCGTATTTTAGGCTATCAAGCGTTTTAAAACTAACTACTTGAAGGTTGGATTCGATCAAGGAAGAGGAACAGATGGTGTATTCATCAAAAACCCCATTTTTGAAAGCATCGACAAGCAACGTTTTTCCAGCAGGGCTATTCAATCGAAAGCTGAAAAATGGCCCCTTCAGAAAAAACCTAAGAAACTTGTTAAAAAAGTACATACGCATTTAATCTTCAAATAAGCTCCAAAAACTGACTTTTTTTACCCCTATTAATGAGCCTCCTATTTATTGGGTTGTTTCATATGAAACAAATCCGTTTTCAAGGTAAAGTGATTTTAGTAAAAATACAATAATCGAGCTTTTTTACTTTCCCTATGCACTTTAAGTGTCTGAAAACGGTAGGTGCACTGACACTAAGTTGTGCTGAAAGTTCTCTAACTGTTTGGTAGGGGTTTTCTTCTACAGTATGTTTGAGGTCATCGTTTTCAATTACAGTAGGAGGTCTTCCTCGGGGCTGGTCGAAAACTTATCAAACCAACGGCGAATGGTTCGTTCATTTACACTCCCTTCCCCAAACACCTTACAGATGTTTCTAGCAGCCTCGGCTGCCGAACGGCCTAGTTTAAACTCATAAAAAATATTACACGAAAATCGCGTGTTTCCATGTTCATATTTGAAGGTATACTAAACCGTGTGTAATTGATTGGGAAGCTAATGTTTATAAAAGAAAAGTAGAGAATTAGTAACTGTTTGATTATGGTAGGTGCACTTTGGAAGTAAACAACAGAGCCTCGCAAAATCCTCTATATATTTCAAATATTATAAAATCGGACATTTCATGTGAAACGACCCAATAACTACAAACTCAACAATTATGATTATTTAATGCAAATATAACAAATTAATAAAAAGTTAACCATCTCCTTCCAGAGGGATGTTCCCTGCCCCTTTACCATTCAAAGGCTTAAGACTATTAAATATAATATTGTCTGGGTCATTTCACTCAATAAATTATCAGTGATACCAATTTCTAAAATGGGAAACTATTAATAAACTAATTTGGGAAATTAATTGGAGGTGCTCCTTAAATATCACAGAACTGTTTTTGTGTTCTTGCTTTCAGCAAAATCTAAATTATCAGATTTTTTTAATACTAAATTGTGTACAGTTTTTAATAAATTAAAATTTTAAGCACAAAAAAATATCAAATCTAAATATCATCTTAGAAGTTCTTCTATTAAGGGGGAAAAATTATTTATAATTGTAGTGTAATGATTGAATACAAAATTGAAGCCTTATTTTCAAGAAAACCGTGAGTATTTATTTAAATTAACAAGAAAAAATAATGGTTGAGCAGAAAAAAATTGATCCGATTTTGAAATTTAACTGATTGATGTTTAATTTCTATTCTCCGCAAATAGTATAACATCATGATATTAACACCAATGAAGGTTTTTTTAATATCAGTCATAAAAGTTACTAAAGCGAAAGAGTAGACACAAACACCGGAACTAACCTAAAAGTCGGCTTTATTCTTCACTGCTTTAGATAAAGCAGTTAATGAAGAATAAAGCTTCTTTAACCTCAGCAACCTCCAACATCTAAAGCTGTGCCAGAAGATTTGGAGATGTACATTGTAGTAAACACCTGAAAATAAAGGAAATGAAAAAAGAATATAACATGAAATTGTTATTACTTCAGCGTTAGTTGGATGAATGCCGACGAGACTATCGAATTGACGCTTTGTTGCTCCAAGCTTGAGTGCAAGCGCGAACCCTTGGGTGACTTCTCCTGCGTTCGGCCCAAGAATATGAAGTCCGATGACCTTCCACTCCTTGAAAAAAAAGTTCAATGCATATGGTGAGCAACATAAGACACAGGGTTTTTATCTGGCAGATCATAATTTAACTTCCTTAAACCTTTGGAGACCGCAGGCAACTATAGTTGCCATTCGCACTTTTCGTTTGGAGACCGCAGGCGACTTTAGTTGCCCAGCGGCGCCAGCGGCCTCTCTAAAAAATTTAATACTATCGCTTCCCGGGGCGCTAGCGACACGCAAAAACTGGCAATCTGTTGGGGATCGCATTACTCATCGCTTTCTGTGCTTTGCTTGGCGCTGGGAGCGGTCAGGGAGAAGTGAGGGTCGAAGAGAGGGGAAAAGTGCTGCACCAGTAGCGCAGAGAATTCGTCAGACGTAGGGTTAAAGAAGTTATTGTTAGGTGATTTTCCCACTCAAAAGCAAAGAAACTGCGGCCAAGAAATAAAATAGCTATGGCCGCCATCTTCTGCCCGCTGACTAAGAAAAGGTTGCCCATGCCTAGTTTAATTAAGCAACTAATTACTCTCATACCTTGTCTTCTTTTTTGCAAACAAGTTTGGCGAAACAATTTGAGTCAAATCTGTCAGACAAAGCGGCTTCCAAAGGTTTGAAAACGTTGTGAAATACTTCGACTTGATCTCCGAATTCTTCACGAGCGTTTTCCTCAGTGTAGCCCACACATCCGTACTCAAGAGGTGTAAAAACAGTCGTGGGAACATTTGTGTAATCCATAAGTGTGGTCCCAGCACCGAATATTCTCTGTGAAAAAGGGGATCAATATGATTGGCCAACAGGGAATTAAATGTTACCATGGCAAGAAGTCGGCCAGCCTTAATAGCAACAGGAGTCAATTCCAGTTTAATATCAGCGACATCTCCAACAGCAAAGATATGAGGTACTGTGGTCTGATCTTTTTGGTTTACTATTATCTTTTGGTTCCTAAAAAGAAGAATTAATAAGATTTTGACTTAAAATTAATTTCTTACTTTTGATTCAGTTGAATGCCGGTGTTTTTAATGGCGATTTTATGAGGTTGCGCCTCACGCCCAGTGGCAAACATAACCGTATCGAATTTTCCAGTGAACTTTTCTCCATTTTGGTACAACCCTTCAACCTAATACAGAATCAAGTCATCCTTGACAAACTATAAAAACTTACTGTTAAGCCGTCTTCGCCTTTTGTGATTTTAGTCGGGATACATTGCTTAAGAAAGTTAACTTTAAGGTCGGTCATATTTTTCTCGATTTTTCCAGCAATTTCTTGATCAAAACCTCTCAATAAAATAGATCTGACCTAAAATAGGGGAAAAAAATTGTGTGAATTTTTAAGGAAAATGATCTCACCATCACAGTGCAGGGTAAACCAAGACCTCTGAGAAATCCAGCACATTCGAGGGCTATGTAAGACGCTCCGATGATGAGGGTGTTTCCAGGAGAACGTTCAAGCGAAAATAAATCGTCGGATGTTATGCAGTGTTCTCGAGCTCCAGGAATATTCGGGTAAAAAGGACGAAGCCCTGTAGCTATCAAGAACATTTTGCTACTGACTGTCTTCGATTTTCCATTTTTTTCTGTCAACTACAATTTTGTAAGTAAAGTTTCAATGCTTGAAATTAAAAACATACTTTGACGGTGTGGGGGTCAACAAATTCAGCAAAGGCATTCAAAACCGGGATGTCAACTTTCCTAAATTCTTTGCGATACCCAAAATTCAACGACTTGATGTAGCTGTTGACGTTTTCTCTCAACGTGACCCAGTCATGCTCATGCTCTAAAATTGACAAAATGATACAAGAAGGAAAGAATTTTAAAATTACCATTTTTATTTCCGCTTTTAGGATTCCATCCAAAAAAAGGAGCGTCTTCCATATCATGATGTATCAAAGAAGCCCTGTGCATGAGTTTTTTCGGAATGCATCCTACATTAACACAGGTCCCTCCAATGCCCCAAGTTGTACCCAGTGGGCTCGGCTCGACAAAATCACACAAAGCAACTTTATTAGAGTACTTTCTCGCTTCCTAAATTTAAATTAAAATGTACAAAAAATCGCAAAAAAAAACTTAAAATTACTTTAGCTGCAGCGATACCACCAGAGCCACCACCGATAACTACCAAATCGTAGTCAAAAGCGGTGCCGGAAACCGTGGTAAACAAAGTACCATACTCTGACATTGCTTGAAGATTTGAAAATCCTCCGACATGACTTTTATTTATGAAAATGCTCGGAACGGTTTTCTGACCAGTCATTTCATGAAGTTTTTGCTGAATTTCATCACCCTTGTCTAAAAAAAAATAATAAATAATATTTATAAAAATAAATTTAACAAACCATTGAGGTCCAGCTCAAAGAAGTCATACGGGATATTGTATTGGGCAAGAAGTTGTTTTGCCTAAATAAACAAAAAAGATATTTAAAAAAATAATTTTAATAAGAAAATCACTACCTTTGAACAATACGGGCACCAACTTTTGCTGAATATGAAAACATTGTTCTCGGAAATCTTTTTCTGAATGAAATCTTTCAACGAATCTTCGGCCATGGTTGAAAATAGGCCCTAAAACACGTAAAACGAACCCAATTTAATTAAGCAATTAGAAAAGAGTTTTAGCGCAAAGAAAAAAAATTTATCATTGTTTTTCTTTCACCCACGTGCTTTTTATGACGTACAATGAACAAGTTTAACAAACAACCTTTATTATCTTTTTCATATCTTCTGCAGTGAACAAACACTTTAAAAATGATAAGTGATTAAAATATAAAAATATAAATAAACACCAATGGCAATTTTTATACTGAATATCTCGACATGGCGAAAACCAACATTTTTTTCGAATTTTGAAAAAATGATGGAGATCTGTCGATCTTAAGTTTTTGTGTTACGGCCATGCCAGTCCGATCTTCATCAAATTTTCATCAAATACTCCTTTTAACACAAGCGGGAGGGGGAGCTTGAAAAAAATATAGCAGGGAGAGATTTGGGGTCTGCCTGAGCGAAATCTATCATTTTTTCTACCTTAACCCTTTCGAGACCGCGTCTGACGCCGGATACTCTGCGCTACTGGCGCAGCACTTTTCCCCTCACTTCTCCCCGACCGCTCTCAGCGCCCAGCAAAGCACAGAAAGCTACGAGTGATGCAATCATCATGTAGTTCATTTCTTCCCCAACAGATGGCCAGTTTTGGCATGTCGCTTGCGCCACGGGAAGCGAAGGTATTAAATATCTTAGAGAGGCTTCCCGCAGTTCCTGCTGGGCAACTATAGTCACCTGCAGTCTCGAAAGGGTTAATGCTGGGGCGAAAAACTACAACGCTACTTTAAGAAATTTCCCATCGGAGCTGGCCCCAGAAAAAAGAGTTTTGCTACTTTAGGAGCCAAGAAATCTCCATAAAACTGAATTTTCTCACTGTTTCTTTAATTTTTAGGCCAAAAAAAGTCCTTTAAACTTGATTTTCTTACACTTTCCTCAATTTTTTTATACAACCCATCAGCCACTTGGGTCATTTCAGGTCCTTAATTTTTTACCCATGATGAATAATTTGAAAACTTTAAATTTACAACTAAAGAAGACTATCTTAAGACTTCCTGAACTGAATACCCTAAATAAGTAAAATTAAATTTAAAATAGCGACCAAGACATTTCCGAAAAAGATGGCAACATTCAAAAGACCAGTGGTCACTCACCACAAAATTATGACCAATTAAAGACCGTCGTTTGAACCTTATGTAATCTTAAAACTATTTTGCCACTTAGTCATCTTCGCATAAGAAATTAGATAATCTCAGAACAGAGCATGCAAAAACACCATGCAAGTACTTAATTTTAATCCCAAGGTTAATAATAATCGTCCTCCTGCTCTAAATACCCAACCATTTCTTATGTACTTAGTTCATTTAATTACCTTCGCTTTGTATGAAGGTTGATGCCTCTTACAAATTTTGATGCCAATATTCCTAATTAAATTACCTAATTTTATCATGTCAATGATATATATACAAAGCTTACTTCCTATATAGGAACTAAACTAAGATTAAATTAAAAATAGGGTCTTCATTAGATATTTCGATAAATGAGAAAGTTTACATAATCATTGGGAAAAAATGCATCCAAAGGACTTATATAAGAATAAATTAAATAAAAATAATACCTATTTCTCTATTTAAGAAAAGAAAAGATAAATTACTAGAGATTGTTAAGTGTTGAAGGAGATTTAAAATACATACTCGCTGGCCTATCTATGGAGGAGATCTAATGCACGACTGGGTAAAATTAAAGGAAAAAATCACTTAAAAAGAAAAGAAAAAAGTAAGACAACTGGTGAAATAGAACCGGAACCTTGTACCCGGAAGGTTCTTAAGGATTGAAACCTTCAAGATGAAGTCACGCGCTGGTTGACTCAGAATTTAAAACTTGTGACTAATTCACAAATTACGAGTCATCGCAAAAGATTTTTTCAATAATTTTGGATGTGTTTGGCCTACCTCTAACTTTTTGTTTATTTTCATTCAACCCAATGACTTCCTCAAATGGACTTCTAATAAAAGTACTAAAAGTACTAGTCTGGAGCTGGCCTCGACGGGAACTTCTTTAAAGAGAAGTAACCAATACAGGAGGGGGAAGTGTAACGGAGGGGAAGTATAAGGGTGGGAAAGTATAACGGAGGAAGAAGTATAAAGGAGGGGAAGTATAAGGGTGGGAAAGTATAAAGGAGGGGAAGTATAAGGGTGGGAAAGTATAAAGGAGGGGAAGTATAAGGGTGGGAAAGTATAAAGGAGGGGAAGTATAAGGGTGGGAAAGTATAAAGGAGGGGAAGTATAAGGGTGGGAAAGTGTAAAGGAGGGGAAGTATAAGGGTGGGGAAGTATAAAGGAGGGGAACTATAAGGAGAGGAAGTATAAGGGTGGGAAAATATAACAGAGGAAGAAGTATAACGGAGGGGGAATTTTTTTTTTCAAAAAATTTTCTAAGTTTTTTTTTTGAAAAATTTTTCAACTTTTTTTAAGTTTTTTTTTCGAAAATTTTTTAAGTATCAAGGTAGAAATAATAGGATTTTTCCCCAAGAGAGGTCCCTCTCGTAAGGCGTGGAAGTATGAAATTTCTCCCTACTAAAATGATGATTAATGCAATTTTTTACACCAAAATTCGTAAAAAATATAAGGAGTAATTGGTGAAAAATTTGTTAAAATCGGACCAAACTGCCGCAGCAAGTTTTTTAAAATTTCAAACAGACATATCTCCGCCATTTTTGTTGAATTTGACCCCCCGGGGTCTGGAAGACCCTTCCCCTAAAAACCCGACGTGGAGGGTATCACAATAACTTCTTTAAGGATGTTAAAAAGTTTGCCTAGACGTTGGGTTTTTTTAAATTGATGACTTTATGACATTGCTTGTATTTTAAATAACTCAATAGGAAGAATCAAGTTTTAAGGATTTTTGGAAACCTCGTAGGGTTTTGGCTCCTCTATCGACCTTGTCCAGAAAATTGGTTCTTCACCAAATATTGGATAGATTCAAATAAAAGATATTTGTACTTAACAAAATGAATACTTACCATATTTATTTAATTTAGAGAAAACTATGTTAACGATCGGACATTCTGCTCTCAACAATTTTTGTTTTAAGGGGATAGTGGAACTAGGCATCCGACAGAGAGGGAAGATAGCATTAGAGAGAGAGAAGTTCAAATTTTAGGCCCCTCTAGCTCTGTCAAATATCATCCGATTTTAATTTTGAAAAGTGATTTATTTATGTTACAACATTTTGAATAGCTGTAGGCAGCAAAATTATAATTTTTCCGGCCGGAAAACGGAAAATTTTCTCGGAAAATTTTTCTTAATTAAAAATTCAAAAATGTCTCTAAGCACCAGGTATCACCAAAAATTACAGAATCCAAATCTGTTTTCAAAATTAAAATCGGTTGAAAACTCGCGTCCGAAACCGTAGAATCGGCAAACTTCAAAGGAAAAATGCAAGCCGTCCACCGTCTATGATTCCTTCCTTACTCCTCTACTTTTCAACATCTTGACTCTCGGAAATTTTTTAACTTCCTTAAAGAAGTTATTGCGATACCCTCGACGTCGGGTTTTTGGGGAAGGGTCTTCCAGACCCCGGAGGGTCAAATCGAATATTGATCTTTACCGATCTCAACTTTGTCTGTGGTGCCGAAAATCGGATGAAAACTGTGGCCGTAAAGTGTTCCGGAAAAAAATGCTACGGACGGCCGGCACCACGGACAAAGTTGAGATCGGTAAAGATCAATATTCGATTTTACCCTCCGGGGTCTGGAAGACCACTCCCCAAAAACCCGACGTGGAGGGTATCACAATAACTTCTTTAAGGAAGTTAAAAAGATTTAAAATAAAAATAAAGAAAAATAAAGAAAGAAAAACCCGGAAAATTATTCGAAAAAAAAATTTTTTTTGACAAAAAAACTTAGAAAATTTTTCGAAAAAAAAAAGAAAAGAAAAAAAAAAAAGAAGGAAAACTCGGAAAATTTTTGGAAAAAAACTTTAAAAATTATTCGAAATAAAAATTTTTTTTTTTTTGACAAAAAAACTTAAAAAATTTTTCGAAAAAAAAAAAAGGAAAACCTGGAAAATTTTTCGAAAAAAACTTTTCCGAGAAATTTTTTTTGGACAAAAAAACTTAGAAAATTTTTATTCTTAGAAACAGTTTTTTTTCTTTTGTGATGCCCAGGATGGGGGTGTTTGATGGAAGACATCTGGCAACACTGCATTGCTTGCGGACGCTTCCATTTTTCCTTTGAAGTTTGCCGATTCTACGGTTTCGGACGCGAGTTTTCAACCGATTTGAATTTTGAAAACAGATTTGGATTCTGTAATTTTTTGTGACACCTGGTGCTTAGAGACATTTTTGAATTTTTAATTAAGAAAAATTTTCCGAGAAAATTTTCCGTTTTCCGGCCGGAAAAATTATAATTTTGCTGCCTACAGCTATTCAAAATGTTGTAACATAAATAAATCACTTTTCAAAATTAAAATCGGATGATATTTGACAGAGCTAGAGGGGCCTAAAATTTGAACTTCTCTCTCTCTCTCTAATGCTATCTTCTGTCTCGCTAAAAAACTCCACACTTGACACGGACTTTCCCCTTAACGATATAACATGTCTGGAAGTTTCAATCAAACGAAACGACCAGCGCTACGTAACGATATTTTACTGGAACTACCGAGGGAAAAAATGGCAGCCTGGATATTGTACCATAAAAAACCTTACTGCCTACCTGAAAACTTTAAGGAAATAAAAAATCAAGGTAAAAAACGATATTGGCCCTTATTTAAAAAGTAATAAAGGTACATTAGGCCAAAAAGCATAAGCAACCATTAAAAGTCTGTGTCGGTCAACGAAATACAAGGTGTTAGAGTCACTTTGAAGCATGCTGTATGTCAGATCAAAAACCGATGAAGCCAATTGATTCCCCGAAAAATTACAAGGGGAGTTTACATCACCGATCTATATACTAAAAGGTTTAGTATATACATCGATGGTTTACATTTAACATTTGTTCAACAAGTAAAAATTTTGTCAATAAACGCCTGGTCCGCCTTGTATACACATAGGAAGACCTAAATGATGAATACGCTACTTACCGACCTAATGACCTGAATATACAGGGTCTCCTTATTTGATGGTCTTAAAGAATCGTGTTCTCTTCAGTTTGGTAAAGTACAAGTGGAAAAATTAAAATGTCCGCCTTTTTTGTAGTCTTTCTAACGATTCAGAGAGGTCTCTGATAACCCTAAGAACGGATTTATTTTTTAATTAAAATAACAAAAATGATATAGTTAAAATAATAGATATGAAATTTAAAAAAATCTATTTATCATTTCAAGTTATTGGAAGTTTTTTTGTGATTTCGAAAGGCTGTGTCGCCATCTCGTTTGTTTTTTTTCCGACTCGAGTTGAGGCTATCGCCATAAACAATGTTTATCAATTGATTGAATCAATTAACAAGTCGGTATTCCCCGAAGGGAAATGAGTTTGAACCCTTTGAGGAAAGCGTGCGGGAATCGCCGTCGGCCCATCTCCCCTAAAAACTAAAATGTGAATAAAAGTATTTGCCGAGCTATGAAAAAAAAGGTGGGACGAACTCTTTTCTAAGCGAGATCCGTCATTGAAAAGCCATTCCGGATAATCTAACATCAAAGCCGGTTTTCCCTATTCAAAAATGAGCACTTCAAAGACTCTTTTTATTGTCTTTTCCGTCCTCTCATTCACTGGTAAGTTTACTTGTTGAACTTCTATTTTTCTAGCCGCTATCCTTTTATTTCAAACCTCGAAACGCCCGAGAGCTGTATTCCTTTTGGTCGAAAAGTCAGCATTCTTCTTGTTCTACCATGATTTAGGTTTTTTCTATTCTTTTTTTGACCTTTTTGTCTATTTTTGTAACCCTTGTCTTTCGCTTTTGCTCTCTAAAGTAGTTTTGCTCTCCGTTTTCTTGAAGATTGATCATTATTTATGACCCCATGACATCTGCAGACTCCAGCAGATTCACAGACTGCAGCTCATTTCCAAAGGAAAGCTGTAGAGCAGAGCTTGCCGAAGCTGTCCATCAAACTATGACAGACATAAAAGCGCGACAAAAAATCACCAGATTCAAAAAGAAAAATTATTCATAATAAAAAAGCATTATTGCTTAACCCTTTCGAGACCGCAGGCGACTATAGTTGCCATTTGCGCTTTTCGTTTGGAGACCACAGGCGACTTTAGTTGCCCAGCGGCGCCAGTGGGAAGCCTCTCTAGAAAATTTAATACCTTCGCTTCCCGTGGCGCTAGCGACATGCAAAAACTGGCAATCTGTTGGGGAAGAAATGCACTAAGTGATGATCGCATCACTCGTCGCTTTCTGTGCTTTGCTTGGAGCGGTCGTGGAGAAGTGAGGGGCAAAGAGAGGGTAAAAGTGCTGCGCCAGTAGCGCGGAGAATCCGGCGTCAGACGCGGTCTCCAAAGGGTTTATCCAAGTTATTCAGACGTAAAAAACGATATATTTCCCTCATGTTAGTACTTATTTTCCGCTGGATATTCAGTAGTTTTTTGGTTTTTTGACAGAGAAACCCCATTTTTTCAGAATGTCAACAAGATATTACCCCTATTTTGGGAGTCCGGGCGTTTTCACCAGAATCTTCACAATTTGAGACCTTTTATGCTTAGTGGCTCATTTTAGGCACACTTTCCTATCTAAGCCATAGGTTAAAACTTAGCGTTTTTAACCCCTCCCTTAAAAAAACCAAGGTTTTTAATTATTTTTTTTTTATACAGATGCATACACTAAGAAACCGAGCGGTCGGTGTGCTCCTTACGGTGGAAAAATCTGCAAAGATTACCTCTCCGGTTTCGTCTGGTTTAATGAAAGTGGAGCGAATATTGGAAGCTGGAAGAATGAGCATATAACGGCATCTCTATGGGAAGAAGTTATTATAACCAGAACGAACCTTGTAGATCTGCTGCAGCTGTAAGAGATCTATTTATGAATTAATCTTAAGCTTAAACTTTTTTTTGAAGACTTTGCTTTGTGCTTATGCGTTTCCTCAATGCATGCCAAAAGACAACGATTCAGTCCCGTTGCCTCTTTGCTACGAAGATTGCATCGCTGTAAAAAACGTATTTTGTTATATCGAATGGGCCTACATAGAAGAGAATAAACAGAAAAATATATTTGTGAAGTCTAGAGGGCATTTTACTCTCCCGAATTGCGACGAGTTGCCTAAATACAATAATTTAACTCCGACGTGCTCCTGGACTAAATTAACCGAAGTCAAAAAAGATGAAGTTACCAGTTAGTATTGATGTTACCGTCATTTTATTGTGTATTAATTTTAATTTTCAGCCGATTGTTATGTGGGTAAAGGGCGTTTTTATTTCGGGAAGAAGAATGTCACCGTATCCGGCCGTACGTGTCAGCGATGGGACTCGAAAGTTCCTCAAAATCATGAAACGCCCGTCAATGTTTTTCCAGAAACTCAAAACGCTGAAAATTACTGTCGGAATCCCGGCGGTACTGTAGCCAAACCCTGGTGCTTCACGACTGATATCAAGGAACGATGGGAAAAATGCGACATTCCAAAATGCAGTATGTTAAATAAAAAAAATACTTAACAATTTTTTAAATGGAAATTTCTAGATGAATCCAACAGTGGCATGTTCGATAAACCAGAATTAATCATGGATTCATTTTCGCTCCTACTTATATGGTTATGTTCGGCGGTGCTGGATTCGTGACCATAGTTTTAATTTTATTATTATTTTTACTATGCCAAAGAATCGTTCATAGTCGACGGAGATATCGTCAAACTCCGACAAGAGTAAGCATTTTATTTTGTGTTGATTTTTGTCTATTCTTGCTTTCCAGGATGCTAATATTGATTTAGAAAAACTTCCAAGTAATACTGCTTATCATACTGCTGGCACTTGTTTGAATCCTAAGTTGGAAAAATTGGAGTTTCCTAGGAATGATATTATTTACGTTCAGGATTTAGGGCAAGGAGCTTTTGGCCGCGTATTTCAGGTAATCATTTTTCTCATTTTAATGTTATGAATTAATTCTTTTTCTTCACAGGCAAAAGCCCCGGTCTTTTAAAAGGGGAGGAATTTACTCTGGTGGCTGTAAAAATGTTGAAAGAAGAGGCCTCTGAAGATTTGCAAATTGATTTCGAACGTGAGGCTTGTTTATTGGCCGGTTTCGACCACCCGAATATTGTCAAGTTGCTCGGTGTTTGCGCGGTCGGAAAACCGATGTGCTTGCTTTTCGAGTACATGGGACGCGGCGACCTCAACGAATTCCTCAGATCTTGCTCTCCCAGTAACTACATTATCCACTCTACAGATGGCGGCGACTTATAAAGATATACAGTTGACAACTTCCGACTTGCTTAAAATTTCATCACAGATAGCCAGTGGCATGGTCTATCTTTCTGATAGAAAGTTTGTACATAGAGATCTTGCTACTAGAAATTGCCTCATCGACGATTCTATGACTGTGAAAATCGCAGATTTCGGACTTTCTCAAAAGATGTACCTTCAAGACTACTATAAAGGGGACGAGCATGATGCGATACCTGTTCGATGGATGCCGTTAGAAAGCATACTCTACAACAAATACACCATCGAGACTGACGTATGGGCGTTTGGAGTCTGCCTCTGGGAAATCTTCTCGTTCGCCCTTCAGCCTTATTACGGCATGACTCACGAGGAAGTCGTCAAATACATCAAAGAGGGAAACGTCCTTCAATGCCCTGATAACACACCTAAACCTATTTATGCGCTCATGAAAAGTTGTTGGAACAAAAAGCCAGCACTCAGGCCTAGTTTTCGTATAGTTCACCAAACCTTGGAATCAATTTTAGAAGATAACAAGGGACCAAAGCCTTGTAACTTCGACATTACTCCAAAGAATGAATGTTTAAAGAAAGAAACTATAATAGTTGCCAATTTTATTAATTTCTCAGTTTTATTTATCCATAAATCTATGTGTTTTACTCTATTTTTTTATAAACACTATCTTTTATGAATCTCCTCTCTTACTTCTTTATCACACTAAACTTTTTGTATTCTTCATCCCTGTAATTATTTTAAAAAAAATTATTTTCTATACTCTCCAATCATTGGGTAAGAGAGGATGCCGTCAACAAACTGATTATTCTCGTCTTTCTTTTACGCACTTAATGTTTATACGTCTTTATGTCCGTGGAAAATATTTTATAAATTTATTTTTTAATTTGTGATTTTCAAATGTTAGTACTCCTTATAAAACCTAATTATTTCCCTTTTGATGTTTTTTCGATTTACAAATTATACCAAAGATCTGAATGTAAATAATTATCAAAATTTAAAGTTTATTTAATTCCTAAGAGAAGGTTTTGTTAATTTTTTTTAATTTAAACTAAAAATTTAAATACTTACGAGAATATTTTTAGACTAATGGAAGAAATAGAGTTTATGAAAAGAGAAACTCGAGATTAAATGAAGCCCTGAAAAAGAAAAATCAATGGATAGAAATTAAGAAGCACTTGTTGAAAAAGCTCATTTTCTTCCACTAAGTCTATTAACGAGAAAAAACTAAAAGCCCATAAATTCAATAATCTTAAAATTTAGTTTTTATTATCCTTTTCTTGTTATTTTGGAAAAAGAAAAATCAAAACATGTTACTGTTATTTATTTTGATCTCTGCAAGCATTTATTTGTCAATTTTTTTTGTGATGTTTGCTTTTTAAATTTTTTTTTTAGCTTCCCTCTATTGTGGGATAATTTTTTCTTTTTAATCTGCATGAAATTAAAAAAACTGGAAGGCCCATTTAAAAATTTGCATTTTCAACAATTATTACCTCAATTTTTTTGTGTAATTAAATTTTTTAAACTTTTTTAAATTAACATAAAAAAATTTAATCGGTTTAGTAAAATATTTATAGTGGGTAGTAGATAAGTTTTTTTTTCTTTTTAAATTGAAGTAGACAATACAGTATTTTTAACAATTAAGCCAAAAAGAACAAGAATCTTCGATTTTTTAAAATATCATTATTTTTATTTCGGCCTTTAAAAAGGTTTATTACTTGACTGTTACAAATGGGAGGTGATAAAAGTTCTTTAAAAAATAAGCATTTAAAACGTATTTTTAATGTGATAAGGATTATTTTAAAAAAGCAAGGATATTATTTTTAAAAAATGAACTTTCAATAACTTCCAGGGGCTAAAATTAAGTTTTATGGCTCATAAAAAAACTGTAAATAACAATTTTTTTCCCCCCGCACTCCTATTTATAAAAAGAAAAATGTGTTGACCACAAATTTTGTAATCGTTACATCTGTAGGTTAAGTTTTTAATAAAAAGAAAGAACGTGCCAAGTGTATGAATTATTCAGAAATTTAACTTTTACCTGAATTCCTGATATTTTACTCAAGATATATAATTTTCTCATAAAACAAGTATGCTGACTCCAAAGAGAAGTTGCACCCTCCAAAAAACGTGTCTCAAGGTATAACAACGTTAAAAATGTCAGAATTGATACTTTGAAGGAGATACTAAAAACTGAAACATTTAAAAAATAGATAGGTACAGTGCACCAAATGATAAAACAAATAAGTGAATTTTAACAAACTAAATTTATTAAATAACAATTTAAAAAAAGTTCAAGAACAAATAATTTTCTTTTATATCACAAATAGATTCATCAGTTCCAATTTATAATCACAGATTTTTCCCATCACAATTCACCCTCCCGAAATATTAAATAAATAAACAAAAATGGCAGTGGGACAAAGACTTAAGTGCCTCTTTTTCAGGCAACATAAAAAATGACTTCATTTTATAATAACAATAATTAGAAAAAGAGAGAAGAAATTTAATTAGAAAAAATGAAGAAAATTAATCGAAGTCTTCTTGTAAGTCATGGGTTGTATCAACCATCCAGTCAAGCAAAAGTCCACTTTCTGATCCCCTCATGTTTTTCAAGCCGTCTCGAATGTGATCAAGTAGTTGATTGATGAATTGAAGTTCATTCTGAGAAGAAAAAACAAGTTTTTAAATTTTATTGTTTTGGATTTGTTTTACTTTTTCCCAGCAGCTGTGGAAGGGAAAGCGATTGCTCTTCGAACTCTTGGAAAGTGATGTACTCTTTTTCGATGACATGCTGAAAGATGAGAGTCACAGCTTCGGGATTCCAGATTTCACTGGGCTCGCCAAAGCCATCTGGATATTCCTGGGGCAGAGGATCCTCATTTCACATTGATTCGTCACAAAAGGCTCAATTTCTTCCAGTAGGAGACCATCTCGGAGATAAATTCGCGGGTGATTTTCTTAGGGCAGTTGACCACTAATATAAAATAGTTCAAATTACACTAACTGCAGTTATGGATTTTAAAATTTACTGAAACATAAAAGATTACCGATGCTCCATAATAGATCCATGGAGAGGATATACAGAGTTGACATGATATGTTCGAAATCTGCAGCCTCCGTCGCTTCGTTCATAACTTGGTAGAAGAGACGAATGATTTTATTCATCGAACTCGCTGAATCGTTTTGATGGTAATACCATAAATGTAAGACTGAAAAAAATTCAATTAAAATGGACTACTAAGGGTTTTTCTTGAATAAAAACTTTTAAAAGAAACCTGCAGATATCGCAATAACTTTCTTTGAGGAAGTTGTTGAATAGATACCTGCAATCTTATTAACAAGGGGGCGATTTCAGCGACATCTCTTTCAGGTTTGGTTTCTTTCCTGGTATTCTTTGATCAAGAAAGGAACTATGCTTTCTGGAAAAAAAAGAAAGAAAATGTTCCGAACAATCAAAATTCCGATTTACCATCAGGTCAACAACTTCTGACGGTGGTGATGACAGGTTCCGGAAGATTCAAGTCTAGCAGTAACGGAAAAGCTTCCAAATTCCGCTTTTTGATTTCCTCAGCTTTCTCGGCCATCAACGATTTAATTTTAATGCATTCTCTTGCACTAATTTCACAACAATCGGGTCCTAAATAAAAAAAATAGAATTTTTTATTTATTTAAAAACAAACTTACTTCAATCGTGATTTTGTCCGCAGTAACGGAAAAGCTTCCAAATTCCGCTTTTTGATTTCCTCAGCTTTCTCGGCCATCAACGATTTCAATTTTAATGCATTCTCTGCACTAATTTCACAACAATCGGGTCCTAAAAATAAAAAAATAAATTTTTTATTAAATATTTAAAACAAACTTACTTCAATCGTGATTTTGTCCGACGGGATAATTTTTCCATCCAAAATTAGCGGTTCATTTAATAGTTGGATGTAAATAATAGGAAACTCTTTTTCACATACTTGTAAAGCCCTTGTGAGCAAAAAATCGATAATCGTATTCATACCCTTATAACCACTGAGGAAACTAGCACCTAGTTTTTCCTAAAAAATTTAAGTAGATTGCATTTCTTGTTGGATTTTGTTACTTTGATTGATTGTATATCGTCGGGAGTCTCGGATTCCTCATTTGGTATCACAGTCGGAGTTATGTGCCTGGCATAGTTCCGATAGAATGCAGGCGAGACATTATTTATAGCATTAAACTTGGAGCAAGTTTCTAGAATGAGCGCTCGAGAAACGTAAATGGAATTATCAAAAATCAATGTTTCAGAAACTAAAATAAAGTTGAAAAAAAAGCTCATTTAAAAACGTTTCAATAGACCTTCATGATGAAACACGCTTTCCATCAAATAGTAGAAGTTTTCTTCATGAAAACCTGTCATCGTGAATACTTTTCCAATTTGTAAGCTGAGATAATTGAAGGTGTCGAGGGAAACTTTGACAGTTGAAGTTTCTTCATGTTCGTCAAAAGCGATCGCAATAGTTCTTGTTCCGTCGGGGTCAGAATCAGCGGCTTTTATTGATAGAAGCAAAATTTATTTCTGAAATGTAAGGTAATCTGAGGGAAAGGATATCGCCCATTGAGATAAATTCGACAATCAAAGGTATGACGACTCCCAGAGTTCCGGTCTGACACGCTTCCTTAAATAACCGGACAAAATCCAAAGGTGGTGGCGTCTGTAAACCATTTTAATAGACTAAAAAAAGAGAAATATCATTACCTCTGAACGGAATATAATGTAGCGATCGAGCAAATCTTCAGAAGCAGCATCAATAGTCCAGAACGGTTGAAACTCGATATATCCCAAGAACTTGCCCAAGCATTTCAAAATCTTAATATACTCGATGGTGCAACCGCAACCAGCAATCAGAAATGGGTGTGCCGTAAAATCTAAAATTTTTGTTGTATTTTCATTTAAATATGAGTAATGCTTACTTAGATCTTGAATTTCAGATAACAACTTTTTGATAGAAAATATGAGAGTCTGCTTGATGAACATGACAAGAGTGGGCGACATGGTGAAACAGTACGTTAAGAAATCTTTGAAAAAAGTTTCGTCATAATTGAATTCGCCGTTGATATCCTCGTGAGTCTGCGACATGCGGGAATTCAAAAGTTTCAATTTGTCTTTAGGCTGCTGGTTAATGGTCAGAGCTGTATGCATAAGACGCCCGACGAATTTCTCAGCCAGAATCGTCAAACTTCCGACTTCGTGGTTACAAACATCGATAACTTTGTTCACTTTTCTGATAATCTCGTCGGGAGCGAGCACCAATTTATGATGCCATTCAGACGCCAACGACTCAAACTCGTTAATCACCAAAATATTGTTATTGGTGCAGTTTTGCTGTTCTAAAGCAAAATTCAAACTTTGGAACATACTGACCAACGACAATAAATTGTTACACTCCTTTACATCAATCTAGCAAACAAAATTATTAATTAAAAAAAAAGATTTAAGATGGTTAACTTACGCTTTGCTTGCTAACTCAAACAAAGGTCGCTTAAACTCTGGGAAATCATCCGGGAGAATATCAATCAATGAATGAATGCTAACTTCTGAATACTTCAGAACATCCAGGTTGGAAGAAACCACGTTTAAGGCAAACGTCAAGCAATCTTCCTTGTGCCTGAATATCTCAAGGCCAAAATAGCAGTGATATTTTGCTTTGAAATGTGTTTTCTGGCGGAAGAAAACGGTGCCGTCTTTTCAAAAAGGATATTCATAAAGTACTGCAGTTCAGAAGTAATGGACGGGCATAATTCATGCTTGAGAATTTCGATGTAGACATTCAATAATGAGTCGAACGCCCTCGTTGTATGCCGAGTAAGTTTAATTTGTTTCGCACCGTCCACTACTTCGCCGGAGCCTTCTGCTGTTCAACAAGAGACTGCAGAGAATTTTGACCGGCTGCCTGCCACCATTGAAACATCACTTTTGCCATCAGGCGGCCAAGTTTTTGTACGATCAACCTCTAAAAAATTTAAACAGAAAATAAGTTTAAAAAAGTACACATTGAATAAAAACAGAAAAGTTAAATCATTTATAGCAAAATTACTGCACCAAAAGACGATAAATGACTAAATCAATTAAAGAGAGAAAATGGGCTTAACTTTAAGGTAGTTCTATCAATAACTTAAAAATGACTATTAGTTGTAAAAAGTATTAATAAATAATGTTATGTGGATATATATCACCTTCAGTACATTTAAATGGATCTCAAGCAACATTTGAACTTCATAAATTATTACGTAAAAGCTTAATGATTACCTAAACCAATTTTAGTTGGCTTAACCCTCCTACCTGTTCGATTGGCACCTGAAATGCAGAATAAATTAAAATTAAAATTAAGGAGGGGCAAACCACTTTTTTTCTCGTTCGACTTTCCTGACGGATGAGTGACGCGTTTCAACAACTGCTTCTTTTTTGAATGGTGCTCAACTTGGCCGATCAATGGGAAGTTGGCTTCATACGTCTCAGTCGTTATTGGAAACCCAGATTCCGGATTTGCATTCGATGGAGCCTTGAAATTAACAAGAGAAGTTGAGTGACAAAATTAAAACAGTAAAATTACCTTTTTTGCATTATTATAATCGGGTTTTTTCCACTTTGATCTGACTTCGACTATTCTTTTGCTAAATGGAAGAAAATCAATAGTGCAATGAAGACCTAAAGAATACTTACTCAAGTAAAAACTTGATTACAAGCAGGAAAAACTTGGCGAATTTCACTCGAGTAACTTCTTCAAAGGATAACTGAAACAAAAAGTAAAAAAGCTCAATGAGAAGCATTCTTCGGCTCTGATGCAGTGACTGAACTTGACTATAAATTAGTAGGGCTAGTGGCAGAACCTTCGCTCTCAGAAACCAAGTAACTTCCAAATTATCTAACTGCTTCCCTACAGACATAAAAAGATGGTGAACGGTTTCTGCAGGGGGAAGGTTGACGCTTCCTGACCGCCCAAAGCTTAAGAGCTAGCTAGCAGACAAGAACCCTTCAGGCCGCTTGGAAACAGAAGGGCAAGTTTCCTACGATGTCAGCTAGAAACCGCTCAGCCGAGCACTTGCAGCAAAGCATACCAAAGTCAAGGCTCAAAATCGTCCACACTGCACGAGTTTTGAGCTAGCTAGCGACAAGAACCAGACCCTTTAGGCTGCTTTACACTGCGAAACATAGAGCAAGTTTCCTATGATGTCAGCTAGAGACCGCACAGCCGAGCGTATGCATCAAAGCATACAAAAGTCAAGGCTCAAAATCGTCCACACTGCACCAGTTGAGCAGTTTTGTGCGGGGTAAGCAAGCTTAAGACCCTTCAAGAACGCTATTGCTCGTCAGAGGTCAGAAACTCTTTAACTGAATCTTAGTGATTAAGGTTGCTGCAGGGGAAAGGTAGATGATTCCTGACCGCCCAAAGCTTATGAGCTAGCTAGCAGACAAGAACCAGACCCTATAAGCCGCTTTACACTGCGCCAAACAGAAGGGCAAGTTTCCTATGATGTCAGCTAGAGACCGCACAGCCGAGCATGCAGCAAAGCATAACAAAGTCACGGCCCAAAATCGTTCGCACAGCAAGAGTTGAGAAGTTTGCGCACGGTAAGCGAGGCTAAGACCCTTCAAAACGCTATTGCTCGTCAGAGATTGGAAACTCTTTAACTAATCTTAATGATTCAGGTTGCTGCAGGGGGAAAGGTAGATGATTCCTGACCGCCCAAAGCTTACGAGCTATGAGCAGACATGAACCAGACCCTTTAAGCCGCTTTACACTGCGCTAAACAGAAGGGCAAGTTTCCTATGATGTCGGCTAGAGACCGCTCAGCCGAGCGCTTGTAGCTAGACATACCAAAGTCACGGCTCAAAATCATTCCCACACGAGTTGAGGTTTTGCGCAGAGTGCGAGGCTTAAGACCATTCAAAACGCTATTGCTCGTCAGAGTTAGGAAACTTTATCTGAATCTCAGTGATTAAGGTTGCTGCAGGGGGAAAGGTAGATGCATCCTGACCACCCAAAACTCATGAGAAGAGCAGCAAGAACCAGATCCTAAGGCCGCTTCACACTGGGCGAAACAGAAGGGCAAGTTTTCTACGATGTCAGCTAGAGGCCGCTCAGCCGAGCGCTTCCAGCAAAGTATACCAAAGTCACGGCTCAAAATCGTTTACACTGCACTAGATGAGCAGTTTCGCGCAGAGTAAACAAGGCTTAAGACCCTTCAAAAACGCTATTACCCGTCCCAGATTAGAAACTCTTTAACTGAATCTTGGTGATTCTTAGGCTACTTTTATTTGAAAGTATAGTCATAATACCTCAGGATTGCGTGTGATCAGAACTTGAATATCGCCGGTACGAATCCAATCGTAAGGCAGTCGACGTCGATCTTTCCCTCGACGAGTTTGACAAATATCGTGACAATCTGATCGCAGGACGTCTTGGAATACCTGGCGTTTGGCTTTTTTAAGCTCACGTTGGGAGCTGCCATGGTTCGGTTGGGATTTAACGATAATCGCCGTTTGTTGACTAGTACGAGAGCGGGAGAGGAAAATCGAACTTCGAAGTCACTTGGGAAACCTCCCGTTTTTCGTCCGCCACAACCGCAGGTCTGACGGAAGTTCAAATTTCGTTCACTAACGCGTTCTCATGAGCTAATATCAAACTACTGTAAAGGAGAACATGTGTGACGCTTAAAGAACAAAATATGTAAGCGATTCCATTAGATTAGATCCTCATACCCTAAGTTTTCCCAAATTTTCAGCAAGCGGACTCCGGCAAAAAACCATAGAAAACTCATAAAAACCCTGTAACAGTGGGGTTCTTTGCCAAAAAAACTCGGGAAAACTACCTCAAATTCTCTAAAAATGGGGTTTCTCTGACAAAAAATCGAGGAAAACTGCCAAAAATCACGTTAAAAAGTTCATTTATCAAAAAACAGAGGAAAACTAACAGAGTCCCTCTAAAAATGGTGTTTCCCCGTCAAAATTACCAAAAATCGTATGGAAATTTGTTAACTTTTTCAAAAAACCGAAAACAATTCATGTAAAAATGGGATTTTTCAGTTAAAAAATAAGTTATGTACATTTTAAAGATAACATTTTATTTCCAAGATATGACTCGTCCAATGTTTTTATCAACAAAAATACAAAATGCAACAATGGAACCATAAATTTTGATGCCACACTCAGGCTTCAAAAAGAAACTGCACATAATAATTTTTCATACGTTCAGTAGTTATAATAGACACTAATCACAATTTAAATTAAATAGAGTATACCTAATTAGAAATTTCTTTCAATAAAAGAATATTTCATAAATCTACATCAGATAGCAGTAATTAATGGGCATCACAGATGGCAGAAAATAGTTAATAAATTTTAAAGTGTAACTATAATAAATAAAAAAATTATACCTTAAATAACTTATCAAGTTGCTACCATGTTAATAATAAATAGTTCTTTTTATCTTTGGTTTATAAATTTGGTGTACACATGCTTCAGTCGAGAATAGTTATTGTCAAAACATAATCTGGTGGAGGGTGTTTGAATTCATACGTTTGGAAGGCACAACTTACGATCCAAAAGTATAAAATTCCTGAGTTATTTTAGTTAGTTCATCTTTAAACCATAATGGACTAACTGTATAAGGTCTATATTGTAAAAAATTTCTACAAAGCCCGGAAGGAAATTTGGGAGCCAAAGCTCCATGATTTCCAGCGATCTAAGCAAAAAAATGATTCGTCTCTTGCAAAGCGACCCCCTCCAATCGCTCTGACGTGGGGTACAAAAATGGTTCACTTCACAAGTTCGTGGGTCAGTGGTTGAAGTCTTTGACTCATATGTTCAGGGTTCAACAGAGTTTTTTTTTTCTTTGCAATAAAAAATTCTGTGGATCTGGCCACTCTACTCTACCATAATTGACTTAAAAATGTATCGATAATAATTTTAAGGGTGTAACCTATCGAATATTAATTTATTACCTATTAAATATATGTAACTTGAAATTTTTTCAATACTTTTCCTATAAGTACCCATTGTGAAAGGCATAATCAATAATAGTTTTATAAAAAAAATTCTTTTTATCTGTTGGGGGATTGGAATATTTTTTTAAGGGAGAAGAGGGTAACACTGTAAGTTTTCCTTAGGGAGCTTCCTCTGGTGGCACTTCTCAAATTCCAGCCCTCTTTAGCCATTCACACACCTCACGAGAGCACAGACTACCCCGATCACTGGTCTCCATCCAAAGAGAGTCCCCTCTAGGGCCGCTGTACTCTTCCACTTCAACGCCCAGCCAAAAGTGAACACTCACAGCCGGAAGAGCCCCAGTGGAAGCTCCCTAAGGAGACACTTACAGTGTTGCCCTCTTCTCCCTTAAAAATATTCCAATCGCCAACATATCCATAATTTAAATAATAAGTTTTCATAATATTATAAGCATAGTAATAGGATGACAAAATAAACAAGAGAGATTGGAGAAGACAATAGCCACCCTGTACGTACATAAAAAAAAAATCATAAATTTCTTATAGCCTAAACGTGCTAATATTCATTTAAACAAAAATGTGAAAATAAGACTTGAATATAAAGAAGTTTAATTTTTTGGCAATTTAAGGGTTTATTTTTAAAACGTCCTTCATCAAAGTCTATATTAAAATTTCAGGTTTCAAGACGATTATTTCGACGTCTTACATAAATTTAAAAAAAATTAAGTGGCAAAGATCTTATTTTTTGGTATTAATTTACATAAAAATAAATAAAACAGTCTGTTTGGTCAGTCATCAATAAGGTATTTTCAGATTAAAAAAAATTGGAAAAAAGGAAGAAAAAAGTGATGTATAAGAGCTTCTAGAAGTCTTATAGGGTCTTCAAACATCACTCAGGAGTTGAAATATTTTGCGAAGCATTCAAAAGTGAGTCGTATATTTCTTTGGCGAAAGAAACCTGGTTCTTGACAGTCGCTAAATACTGAGGGTAAGAGAGCGAATTAATTTCTTGAGCGTGGTTTGTCAAAGGTTCCGTGCGAGTTGGAGCGACTGGGATATTGAGATACTTTTGACTGCTCGCTCCTTGATTGATGCACTCGATCGATGTTTTCTGGAATGATTCATAAAATAAAGGTTTGAATACTGAAAAAACTTACAAGATGCAGTTCAATTTGATCACATATTGAGTAAAATTCTTCTATGCTTTTGTCAAATCTCGGAGGAGGTACATCAACGTTTTTTCTGAAAAAACAAAAAAGTTTTAAAGCATCCTTATTACACAATATTCCTTTCCTTAGGTCTTTCAGCTAAGATTCTCTCAATTTACAAAGTTATTGGATGTTTTCCTAGGTTTTTAGCAGGGAAAAATGGTTAAATGACTTTTGGGTTATTCACAGTTTCTGGCAAGAAACATCTTTTTGAATCGGGTTTTCAGATTTTTTTTAAACCAAGAAACCCCCTATGACCCCGATTTTTAAGCGTTTTTCAATGTTTTTGGCCTTAAAATGTTTTAGAACTGACATTGGAGGCATTTTTCTTGGTTTTAAGCCAAAAAACCCCCTATAACTGATTTTCAAGCGCTTTCCTAGATTTAAGGACAAAAACATAATTTAAACAGGATTTTCAGGCGTTAATCTAATTTTTAAACCAAAAAACTGCCTTCCAACCAAATTTACAGAGTTTAACCCTTTCGAGACCGCAGGCGACTATAGTTGCCATTCGCGCATTTCGTTTGGAGACCGCAGGCGACTTTAGTTGCCCAGCGGCACCAGCGGGAAGCCTCTCTAAAAAATTAATACCTTCGCTTCCGTGGCGGTAGCGACATGCAAAACTGGCAATCTGTTGGGGAAGAAATGAACTACGTGATGATCGCATCACTCGTTGCTTTCTGGGCTTTGCTGGGCTGGGAGAGGTTGGGGAGAAGTGAGGGGCAAAGAGAGAAAAGGGGCCAGTAGCGCAGAGAATCCGGCGTCAGACACGGTCTCGAAAGGGTTAATGCCTTCTTCTCGCACCCCAAATGTTCATCGGTACCCTTTGCCACTAATAGTCCAGTATATGCTGCAAAAAGTGAGGGATCCTAATCCTATGAATAGAAATAACAGAATTTAAAATACTTACAAAGTGCCAATGTCAACAAGGCTATTTTGATGCAACATGTGAGCTGCGGTTTTCAATGTCAGCTAAAAGAAAACAAAAGTAATGAAATACAAGTTTTTGAAAACAATCTTACTCCTAGTGATTCTCGAAGGGGTCCAACCAAGCTTTTAACTTTCGAAATGTTGTCGAGCTTTTCTTGTGATTGCTGCTGTTGCTGTTGCTGCTGGACAAGAACTTGCTGTCCTTGTGGATTAACCATTGGGTTGACTTGTGGTTGTGCTTGCATTACAGGGCCCATAACGGGGCCTTGTCCCATCACAGGCCCTTGGCCCATGATAGGGCCTTGTCCCATAACAGGGCCTTGCCCCATCACAGGCCCTTGGCCCATAACTGGCCCTTGTCCCATAACGCCCGGTTGTCCCATCACGGATTGCTGACCCATGACTGGACCACCCATAACCGGCCCCTGCTGCATTCCACTCATGTTCATCATCTCGGTATGTTAGTTGTTCGTCCTCACCAAATTAACAGCAGGAAAAGTAGTAAACAAACGAAACTTGAAACCTCTTTGTGGTTCACTACGTGATTTTTATTTTCATAGGCTGCCAACTACCAACTGAATATCCCTACTTTCTCATGAGCAGCATCCCCATTTCGTACCCCGCAAACTGGGATCATTGGTAGTTTTAGGTGCTTAATAGCTTAATAAATAAAGTTGTAAATAAATAAATAATTTATTTGAATAAATAAACATTATTTACAACGAAGAAGTTAAAAATACTCGATGAAGAATGCTTACCAAGCACCCTGTATCATATATGCACCTTTCTCAGCTGCCATTATGACGGTGGAAATTGGATTACCATTAGGAACGTAAGGGAAAACTGAAGCATCAATGACGCGTAAATTGGTTATACCGTGTACTCGTAGTTCTGGGTCTACGACTGCTCCTTTCGAAGAAATAGGTCCCATTTTACAAGTTCCACCCGGGTGGTTTTCTGGATATGTGTATTCTCTGACGTAGCATTCCCAGTAGGCATCCGATCCGAAGGGATAATGGGCACAATTTTTCTTTGGCGTACGGACCAGCCTCATTCCCCATTTCTGAAGTGGTTCGGTCTCGCTCAGTTTTATCGCTAGTTTTATCCCTTCGATTAAGACGTCGACATCTGTTCTGTTGGTTAGGTAGTTCATGTATATCAAGGGCATATCATTCGGGTTTCTGCTCTTTAGTGTCAAATATCCTAAACTTCTCGGTAAAATGTTCGTCGGTCTCGCCGTTATGATTTGCGTCTCGCCCGAATAACCGAAGTTCGTCTGCTGGAAGTTTTGGGGAGGACAATCGGAAGTGTATCCGTCAAAAAACATCTGTATATCTGGCATATAGGACGAGTATTTCGTCTGCATGAATCCAGTGACTTGAGTGACCCCTGTAGCGGACAAAGGTCCAGTCTGATTAACCAAATATTCATTTAGAGTCTTCAAGCTCAAAGATTCTTTCAGATGTTGATTTTTAATTAAAAAGTCAACGAAACTGACACATGATTGTGTAAATTTTCTCCCACGCTTAAATCTTGTATGACGTCAATGCCATGTTTTCGAAGGGTTTCCGCAGGCCCGACACCGGAAAGCATTAATAAATGAGGGGATCCGAACGCTCCTGCCGAAAGAATTACTTCCTTCTTTGCATAGGCGAACCTTTTATTTCCAAGATTATCACGGAATTCAATCCCGATCGCTTTTTTAGACTGCTTATCTATTATAACTTTTTGCACCGTCGAATATAAACTTATGATCAAGTTATTTCTTCGGTTGTTTCTTATGTACATTCGAGCAGTACTTGCTCTGATCCCTTTATCAACCATGACTTGAGCGACAGTGAATCCAGTTTGATTGTGCCCGTTGAGATCTCTGTCCAAGTATCCTAACGCTTCTCCCGCTTTAACCATATCGAGAGCGATTGCGGGTTGGTGGCTGAATCTCTGCACTGGTATCGGACCTTCAGTCCCATGATAGAGCCTTTCTATAATCTCTGGGTTTAAATTTCTTTCTGATTTTTTAAAAAATTGCAGACATTCGAAATAAGTCCAACCGACGTTCCCTTGTTTCGCCCAGCTGTTGTAAATATCCTTATGACCTCTCGTGTACATCATACCTAAAAAGTTTAAAAATACAATCAAACAATGTTAAAATGTAAAATTACCTGAAAAAGATCCAGTTCCTCCCATCATTTTCCCTCTCGGAAGCGTGCATATTCCACCGTTTGCTAAACAAGCTTTTTTCTCCGGTGCAGTCACGTATTTCCAATCTAGGTGAGTACCGATGGCCTTATACGAGAAGCCGGTACGGTCGAGGTTGTCGCCTCCTCTGGACCGGCTTCTAACAAAAGCACCTTCCAGTTCTTGTTCTCGCTCAATCTTGACGCAACTACGGAACCTTAAATAACGTTATTTATGCCAAAATGAACCTCCGGATAAACCTACCGGCGACTCCTCCGCCAACGACTATAAAGTCAAAATAATTCGAATGGTAAGACGACTCGTAATTCGTTCGAGTGCACGGCTGAGCGATTTGACAGCTACTCCGCAGCATGAGATCAACAAGCGACATAAATAACGTAATATTAGGGTTCGAACTGCAAGACTGCCCTAAATAGGAACTGTCTTCAAAATAACAATCGCATTCAATTCCCTAAAAATTGAAATCGTCTCATTCAGTCACATGTTATCAACGAATGTACAGGGTGGTCCAGTATTAAGTAAAAACCGAGCTGCATCTCTCAATGCTCTCCCCCCCCCCAAAAAAAAACAGAAACAGAGACCTATTAAAAATTTTTACCGAAATTGCAAATAAAATTATAGAAACAACTAACTTTCAAAAGAACATTATTCTAAACTGGAGCACCCAGAGTATTAATAATTAAAAAATAAAGATATGTGATTTCTGTAAGTTCATTTTGTTGTTATGACTGAAATATAGGATGTTTCGGTTTTTCTTTTTAACTTCCTTAAAGAAGTTATTGTTTTTCCCTCACGTCGTTAGTTTAGAACGGATTTTGTCATGAATGTGCTATTGAAATATATTTTTTCTTCTGAAAAATTAAGAAACCGAGATTTTGACCGAATATCTCCAGAGGCTTCCCATTTACAAGAAACTGGGGAGAATATCAGGGAAGTTGTGGGTCGAAGACTGGGAAGATTTGGAAAAGCCGGAAAATGGACTCGCACTAGGGACCTCTTAAATTTTACTCCGATTGCTTCTTCGAATCAATTCTAAACACGTCTTTAATTACCGTTTTCTGCGACGCTAATTAATTCAATACTCGTCCCCAAATGTACCAGCCTACACCTAGATTTTCGAGGGCAAAAATTGAAAAGCATAAATTTCTATCATTAGTGTTGAATGAACTAATTTTTATAAATTTTTTCAGAATCAAAATTGTTAACTTCCCTTTTAAAAAATTGGTTTCTGAGGAATCGCTTGCTAAGGTCATGAAAAGTACTTGTTTGAAGAGCTTCCAACGAAAACTTCCTTAAAGAGACAATATAGGAGGGGAAGTATAGGAGGGGAAGTAAACGGAGGGGGAAGTATATGGGAGAGGAAGTATAACAGAGGGAGAAGTATAACGGGGGAAGTATAAGAGAACGAAAGTATAACGAAGGAGGGAAAGTATAAAGGAGGGGAAGAATAAGGAAGGGGAAGTTTTTTTTTTTTTTTCGAAAAATTTTCCGAGTTTTTTTTGCCAAAAAATTTTTAAGTTTTTTTTGAAAATTTTTTTAAGTGTCAAGGTAGAAATAATGGCTCTTTGGCCTAGGGATGTGCCTCTCGTAATGGGTAGAAGTATGAAATTTCTCCCTACTAAAAAAAATAATAATTAAAAAGTGGCAGTTTTTTTACACCAAAAATTCTTAAAAAATATAAGGAGTAATTGGTGAAAATCGGATGAAAACTGTGGCCGTAAAGTGTTCCGGAAAAAAATGCGACGGCCGGAACCACAGACAAAGTTGAGATTGGTGTAGATCCATATTCGAATTGACCCTACGGGGTCTGGGAGACCCCTCCCCAAAAACTCGACGTGGAGGGTATTACAATAACTTCTTTAAGGAAGTTAAAATGGAAACTCTTTTTAGTCGATTTTTTAACCCCCAGAGAATTTTTCGATCCAAAAAAGGACTTAAGGTGTTTATTCCTTCTCAAAAAACGTCAGACTGGACGATACCCACCTATGAAAAAATACTCGAACCAACGGCTTTTTATTTCGAGCTTGTAGGTACTATATTTATTTGAATTTAATAATTTTAAAATAAAAGTGCATCCTATTAGAAAAAAAAAAGTTTGTGGACTTAATATTCTTATGAGGGGTTTCGCGCATTATGCGTTCTGTGTCGCTTACCCCCATGGCTTTGTTGTCAGTCTTGATCCTCGTCGCTCAGGAGTTTCCACACGACTACCTTCCTCGGTTCAGCCGGTCTAAAAACCGGGTCACCCACTATCCGACACCGATACATATCCCATCTCGGTCTCTTCGTTAAAGGAAAAAAAAGAGAGGAATTTAAAAAACCAAATTCTAATACTATTCCAAAAGGATATATTTATTCCCGAGATACCGTTAGGTCTTTTATTGCAGAACTGGAGACGAGTTTTTTTAGACGGTCGTTTTTAGATCGCGGGGACGACTGGTCCCCCTCCGGCAGGTAGTTTCATTTTGATGACTTTCACTGTCAGATTTTTAATTAAAATTACTTTCCACGTATTTGTTTGGCCCGTATGAAAGGATAGAAAGCAAGATTAGTTGTCAACCGCGTTTCTTTCAAAAAGTCTTGCTTAGAGAAGGGACCTTTGTCACGTTCTACCGGTGTTTTGTCACAAAATTATTATGGTATTCCCGTTCAAACAATGATAAAAGTTTAATTCAAGTGCAAAGAAGCTAAAACTATAACTACAGGCAACTTCCGGAGGAGGGGAGAGCGGATTTTTGTAGAAAAAAACAAGTGGAGAAAGGTCTAAAAACCGTCCGTCGAGGGTATCGCAATTACTCCTATTTGTGAAAGTAAAAAAAAAGAAAAGCTAAATGCAGGATTTCCTTATAAATATTGGCATCTAATAAAATACAAAGCAAGTCAATGGAATTTATTCATTATTTCAATTCAACACGAAAAGTTGAAGAGTTTTGTTCCTAGGGATAAATCAAAATGATTTTTATCGGGCGTCTCGTTTAAATCACTTGGCACTTATTTTACGAACGTTTAAATTGGACGGCTTTTTCTTGGAAGAAACTCTGTTTTCCAATTTCAAAAAAAAAAAAAAAACAAAGGCAAAACTTGGGATGTTCTTGTTTTTATCTCTTTTCTCCCCCGCACTTTGAAATCAATTTAGCGGATAAAACTCCGAACGAACTTTCTTTCATATTGGGTTTACCTAATAAGAGTTCATAGAATTGTCAACATGGAAAATTGCTTTATGGGATCAATTTAATTGAAGGAACCCTCATATTTCGTTATCAACTAACTGGGTCAATATCTTCGCCTCTCCTTCATAATTATTATTAATAAAACAGTCCCTCAATTAAATTTGTTTATTCATAATAATAATCAAATTTTGAATATATTCACTAATTATTCTTGTAAACATCCTTTTTGCTTTCTTAGTTCTATAAAAAATTCAAAAATGTAAACTCATTCAGTGGCAGTAAAGTAAAATGTTTGTGCCGCTGGACCCTACGGAACTCGATAAAGGATTCACCCGGTATATCTAAATTTTGCTTATTTTTTAGAGTAAAAAATTAACTAGTCTGGATCAATAGTATTGCCGTGGCCTATTTTTACAAAACTACTGACGGGCAGCTTTAGAAAAAAGGCTCTCTACATTTACAAGATAGCTACGAAAGGACGGCCGGCCGGCGCCATAGACGCAAGATCGCGAAAGGATCTTTTTGACCCTACGGCGCCTGGAAGACCCAATTTCAAATACTGTCTATTAAGAGTATCAAAATAACAGTGAAAAAGTAAAAACAAAAATGTCCACAATCATAAATAAAATAGGTAAATGAGGTGTACACTGATGTTTCTACCTTAATTTTAAATTTTAAGTAATTATTACCATTGCCACAAAATGTACGAAACAATCAGATTTTTTAAATCGACACTTAAATTTTTATTTTTTTTTGTCTGGAGCTGACCCGCACGACTGGGCGGCTTTGGTGGAAGATATAACCTTAAATCAAGTCGGGCTGATTGCAATGTTGTAAAGGACACAAAAATTGTTTGATGTTTAACAAAAAAAAATTTTATTTACACTTATTTACTTTGCTCATTCATTTTGGTTTCGGGGAAGCGAAATCTGTTTTAATTTCAATTTTTCCAGTATTTACTTTTGATACGTTTGATTCTATTAACCTTTGAAAAAAGATATCACTGGTATTAACAAAGAATAAAATTTAAACGAAATGAAAAAAAAAGTTTAAATAAAATAGGTTCAGATTTCCTCTTTCTTCCACCCACGGTGCCGCATTGAAATCAATAGATCTCTCACTTTCCCTTTTATGTCAATAACAAGAGAACGGTTTTTCAATTTTTGATGAGACCTCTCAACCCTTTTTCTTGTACTATTTGACCGCGAAAACACGCAATCATTGAAAAAACTCCGCGATCCAGGCTCGAGGAGTATCAAGATTTTTGAGAATGAATGGCTTCGACATATCAAGTGTTATGTCGTAAATAAATAAAAATCTAGCTCCTACTTGTAAATTAAAATGATAGAGAAAAACATATTTCATTGTATGAAGATTCTCTTAAAAAAAGAGAATTTTTTTGCTGCTTCCAAAAAAAGATTCAATATTTCCACCAATCATTTTTACTCTGTGGTTATCACGTTCCTTGGTTTGGGACGCTACAATACTTTTTTTTATCGTGATTTTTTAAAAACAATGTAATGAACACATCGAAAACCTTCTGTAAATTGATAAAGTTCAATTTTTCATTTCGATGGGGAAAAAACCGTTGGATTTGTCTGACCATATTGCAGGAAACGAATATACTGGCCCGCGGCACTGCGGTGTGATGTTTTATTAAAAAGAGTGATCCACGATTTATGATTTAGGGCGTGTCATTCGATCCTAATGAAAATTGACACCTATTCTACATTTCTCAAAAAGATGATGGGCTTTTGATAAATTATAACATATCTGACAGCGTTGGCAGATCCAATGTTTTATACTAATTAAACTTATTTTTTTGTTTTTGTTGTTTTTTTTTTAAATGGCCGTGGCACAAATGCTTTGAATTCTTTAATGTTTCAAAAAAATCTTTTATCAGCAGAAACAAAGTATAATTTTTTGTATTCATTTTTTCTCAGAAGAGGATTATTTTTCTGAAAAAAAAAAAGTTTTTTTTTGGGTCAAAATGACCAGAAATCGCAAAGTCGTAATGTCGAGGGTTTCTCCATAATTTGGAAAATGGCTGAGATATGTAGGAATGAGCCAGGGAGGTTGCTGTGACACAGTAAAAACTAATTAATTACGAAACGAATGAATTAATAAACGAAAAAGTTCTATACAAGGTTATTGATATACGAAATAACAATCGCCTCAAAGGGAAAAATATGTTAGAAGTGAATGGTATTTCGATTTTTACGACAAGCCTGCAACGGCCATAAAACTTCCAAAGAGGAAAACCAACCCTCAGCCCTTGAGCCTCCCTAAAATATGAAACTCGACTTCCCCTGTTGTCCTTATACCACTGAGAGAATTCTTTCAATATGTTCAAGAACTTGGTTTTCTTCGAAAGGAACGAAAGAATATGTAAACCAAAAACGTGATAAAAACTGGGTCGCGAATACACAATCGATGAAGGTAGATTTTTAAAAAGAGGCTTCAACTTACGACTTACGGATTAAATAAGAAAGGAGCCTTTTAGGCACAATAATAATTGAAAGCAAAGTAAATCGATTAAGTCAACAGAATTGTGTTGACCCTCAAACAGAAGAAGTTGGGATAGTCGGGAAAAAGCGAAGAAAAATATCGAGTTGACAAAAAGAAAGAAAATGGCTTGGCGGTCGCAATAAACGCGAAACGTTTCTCAAAAGGCTTTTGCTGTTTCAACAGGTTATACTTCTATAGCTGTACTTTTTGTTAATGTCATATAGGCCATTGACTCGGTTATCCTTTGTTCTGAAAATGAGAAATGATCTGAGCGGTCAATAGACTTCTCGCCGCTATCGAACGAACAGCTGTTCCGGTTAAAATAGTTCAGCACTGTTACTGTATTGTGAGAGTTCAAGTAGCTTTCTCAATATTGAGCTACGAGAAACGTAATGATGGGTATTTGATCGCCATGTGAATTGGATTTGAGCCAAGTCTTGTAGGACCTTTCCTTATAACTGGGATCATATCCAAATCACGTAAACAATGCAAGGTAAATTACCTACTCAACACTATATTAAAAATCTAGTTTAAATTTTGATAAATGTCATGTTAAAATAAAACAAACGTTGGGATTCTTGGACAAACAATAGGAATATGCATTCACATGTTTATTTTATATTGTATTCCATCGGTGGCGACGGATGTGTGTGAGTGCGAAGAAGGTCTAGGTATGAAATTCCATAATCTCTCCTTCGCATGTATATGCATACATACGCGCATGTGTTCACTCTATTTACTCGTATCCCTCTTATTTGCATTGGAATCGTTCATTTCAGTTTCGCTAGACGGTTTTAACATTTGTGCGAGTTTGTTTAGGAGATGTTTTTTGTAATTTTCTGCGTTGGGTCTTTGAGAGTCTCCGGTGTACACTTCTCCCATATTTTATGACCTCTTCCATGTTCTTATAATTAAACATTATCCGCCCTAACACTCCTCCGTCAGAAGTTAGGTCGTAGGAGGTACGCTTTCCACATCTCAGGGCTTATCAAAGACAAACGGTAGTTGTCAGTGGTTTTATTTCGTCTGACGTGCGCAGGAGGAGGTGCGCAAGCGGTCCAACCGTCAAGATCGTTTTAAATTTAAACCTAAGCGCCTGCGTCACTCCCTCTTGGCTTAGGAAGCCCAATCAAAAGGGAGGAATATCCAATAAAGTTTCTCTTTTTTAAATAATAATATTATTCTTTTCTTTGAGAAAATTACTTGACAAGCACTTCTTGGAATTTTTATTTTGATGTTATACATTTCAGGCTCGATTATTAACTTCTGAGAGGGTTGTCTCCCTCCGAATTAAGTTACCTAGTTAACTTGAGTAAGAAAAAAAATGCTTTTAATAGCTTGTAGGTTGCCTTTATTCCGTCCACAGAATCCGAAAACAGCAATAATAAGTCCCTTGATTTTGGATTTCGTCCAATACGTACCTCGGGTTAATAAGTAGGTCGGAATTTCATAAAAACGGACATGTTTTCTATTGATTCCTCGTAAATAACGATGTAAAATAAAATAGTTGTGCTAGTGCGTGGTCGGGTATTGCAGTAGTGGGCGGTGCGGCCGCGCAGGGGAGTCTCCCCCCTGACAAAGTTTGGGGGGCGGCGGAAAAGCAGTCGGCAATTCGCAGTGAGATACAATCCTTCTCCAAACACACACACGATCTCTAACATTACCTCCCTTTTTATCTCTAATTTATCATTCAACTGTTGCAATTAGAAAAATAAATAAATTAGATGAAACGCCCTGCCAAACTTGTTAGGTAGGTAATTTATAATTTTTTTTGTCAAAATTTGTTCGTATGATTTTTTTTTTGCACAGCATGACGCATATTGATGAAACATTTACTGAAATAATAATGTTTAAAAAATTTGCATGATTTTTCAGGAATGGCGAATTTCCCAAAATGATTGATTGCACTCACTTTCACTTTCCGACAACGAGTATCTTTATTTAAACAATTTATTGATACTTATCGTATATTATAAATATTGAAAAAGGAGTACGATAAATTAATTTTTATCGGTTTGATATACTGTTTTAACGTAACAAAATTGTCAAGGTCGGGTGATGCACTTTCACTTCAACACGTAGCTTTGAACTAGGTACATTAATTTTATCATTACGCCCTAAAATTGAAAAAAACAATAAGAAAAATTGTTTATATTTTTTTTCATTAATAAATTGAGTTTTGAAGTGTTGCAACATGTTATGAAATGGAGGGGGGGGGGAATCAGGAGTTGTTACCGAAATGATTGACCGAAATACATGAAAACTCAATTGAGAATAGAAAAATAATATTTTAAAATGAGCCTAAATTACTTATAAAAGTGATACGTTGATGGGCGGTGGGTTTTTCACGAAGGCGGAGAAGGGGGCGGGGGATGGTTCGAGGGTGAAAGGGGTGCCAGAGATCCTTTCCCCGCGTCGTTGGCCTAGTTTCCAACTCAAGAACATTGCTTTATCATCATATGCATGGTTGTCCTGAGGCCTTTAACAAGGCCTAACGACGCAAGAGGAGACTATTAGCCGCTTCATTTTATCAGAAGTTATTAATTAATTACCTTGTTTTAAAACAACATTAAGACAAAATACCTGTGCTGAAAGTAACTTAATTATATTCTTCCCTGGTCTGATTAAGACCACTAACCCTCGAATTTGGTTATCTTTGACTAATAGGACTTGTACCATCACAGCATTCTGAGATTCAAGCATGAGCGGTAGGTCCTTCCAGGTGCTGAGGTTCCCAAGGCTTGGAGTAAGGTGACACATCAGTCTCCCACTAGGAGGACCTGAGTTCGAATCCCATTATTGACTTGTAGTTTTTCCAAGGTTACATCAGAACCGACTTTCATAGAACTGATTCGGTATTCCTCTTAAGCTCGTAGCATTCAAATTACCTACGGGAATTTGAAAAATGTATCCTTTGATCCAATTTGGACTTTGGTATCCCTTTACTCCAACAAAACATGTTTTTTTTTGTGGAAATTATCAGTCGGGAAGTTTTAAATTTCCATTGATGGGTTAAAATGTCAACATCCCGATATGTCCACGATGCATTCGAGATATTTCACAAAACCGAAGGGAAGAGAATCGGAAATGTTTCTATTTTGTGAAATATCTAGAACGCGTGAATGAGCTCGAATTAAATTGCGAATCTTGATCGGAACATCTGGAATTGGAGAACACAAATAATGGCTTCATTTAAAGGGAGCATATAATTTTGCAAAATCAATTTACAAAAGAAAAAAGTTGGAAAACCCTTTGAGAAATATGATGTCAATAAAAGGTGTAGGCTTAAGTGACAGAATGATCTCGATTTCTCCAACACCTGATTTCAATTGCATTCCCCTTCCGGCTTATCGTCCCTTTTTTCCTAAGCGTTATTTCTCAAGTTTCATCAAATTTGATTGATTTCATCATTTGAACTAGGTGAAAATGGGGTCTATCGGCTTTCTTTTGAACATATTCCCTGACGATAGCAATGCTTCCATTTTGGATTTCAAAAATAGATCGTTTACTCTCCCTTTCGTTACTCCATTATTAAATTAATGGTCGACATCATAAAGGGTTGTAAGCCACAAAGGGTGTTAAGTTTAACCACCACCTTCTAAAAGAGCTTTTCGGTTAGCTCATTCCGCTAAAAAATATTTCGGTACCTCCGGGCACTCTAGGGTATTCTAATTCTTAAGCTCTTATGTGGTAGTTTTCAACGAGATTAATGAATGATCCCCGGTTTGTATAGTGGAAGTTTTGTTTGGAAGTAAAAGTTCAAATAAAGATTTCTTCAACAGGGCCACTCCTTTGAGTTGGGAAGGGAGCCACGGCAATATGGAGACATCCCCCACCTGGGCCCCGGTCCGTTTTCTCCTATGAAAGCCTGTAGTGTCCATACACGGTATAAAAAAATTGTAGCCACTTTAGAACCTTATTGAAAAAGAAGAATATGAGGTTTTAAAAGAAAAAAGAAACCGCGATGGGATTTGACCTTAAGTTTTACTGTCTTGTCATTTTGATGAGTGTAGGCCGTAGGGTGTACATTAAAATCTAATCAGTATGTGCGAGAAGCTTTGGAGCGTAAAAATCTTCGACCCAAAGTTGGATCACAATAATCTTCCTATCTTCCTCTTCACGCTTCGTTTCGATTATCCTCCGCTGCAACGTTGTAACAAAACTTGCAGTTTACAATAACCATTCGTCACCGTTCCCACTTTGTCTATTGTCTCCTTCGTCTATATTAAAACGATGCGCGATATTTTCTCTGAAGGATGTTGTTGTAATATCCTCGTTCCCCGGTTTTCGGTTCTCACCTATGGGTCATAGCGACCACTTCATTTAATTTATTGTTAAAACTTACTGCTATATAGAAGAATGGCCCATTCAATTTTTCTAAATGCCATTATACTTAACTTATCTTTTAACTTCCTCAAAAATTTCTATAGTTATTTATTTACAAAATTATTGTATAATTACTTCATAAAATATGCGAAATTGATATTATTCTAATGAAGTTGTTGTTTCAATTTACGAAAATATAATATTATAATTTATGAGGTATAAAGGGAAAGGTGGCTCTATAAATTTTCCGGCCTACTCATTCTTGTTTCAAGGGTATCTTCAATCTCGGTCCTTCATTAACTAAGATCATCCTCTAAATTTGTTTGATTAAATAATTTTTATTGAAAGCATCATAAATGAGGATTAAAAAAAGCAACGGACAGCCTGGGGGTCTTATTGAACCATGTTTTAAAATTTTTTTCTCAGAAAAATAATCTGCGAGTGAAAAGATGAGGTTTAAATGACTTTTTTTTTCGACCAGAAGGAAAAAAGTGCGCGAAAATCTGTGTAAAAAGATGTTTCTCATCCAACAGACAAAAATAGTGTTTCTCCACCGTGGTAAACTCGTGAAAATTCTGCAGAAGCCCTAAAAAGGGTACTTCTTGACCGTGTTAGAGATGAGGAGGGTCGGAAAAATATAAATTTGCCCAAAGGCCTGCTTTAGCGGTCCCATCCCGAAATTAAATCCCGGCCACGGCCCTGAGGGCCTAGTACGATAATCCTTAGGATTATGATCGAGCGAAGGTGTCCCATAAAATGAAATTGTGCTCGGTTAAACGATTTTACCCCGATCCTCCTGTGTTTATAAATTAAGCCATATTAGATAAACTTCAGATAAATAGTTTAACGGATATTGAAAATTTTGTATGAATAATTACCTAGCCCTTTATTTTATTCTCGGGTTTTCACCTCGGGCGTCCTTGAGAGCAGCCTATTCAAACTAACTTCAAAGATTTAATGGGATGTGGCACATATTAATAAATTGCAGCCTTGACCAAGAGTGTCCCTGAATTCGCATTGTGTGCTTGTACTAGGGCCTAGGTGGCGCGGCGATTCTTTTTATCCCTTTCCACTTATAAAGTATTAATAATCAAACTTCAATTTTTATTAATTTCCCTTAAATAGCAGCCGAATAACAATTTCAAGCTATGAGTTCACCACTATTCTCTTAAAACTTGCAAGGTCATTGGAGGTAGTCAAGCTGTTTCTGTAGATTTGAAAACATCCCAATTTACCCTAGGTGCCCCACGTCAATTTTAGGTCCAATCTTATTTTTCTTAACCATACATTTATTACAAAAAATACATGACTATGTTTAAAATCTGGCTCAATTCCAACATAATGGACCTTAATGAAGGTAAAACTACAAGCATGATATTATTTACTAGTTAGATAATCCTGCCTTAGTGTAATTTTTAGGCGTTTTCCAAGATTCTCATCTTGTATTATGCAATGAAAGTAGTGGTTTTGCCAAAAGAAAGACGGTTAGAAGTACCTTACTGTTCGACCTCCATTCCTACGTTTCTTGGTGTGATGGCTGAATTATATTTTAAAAAACCAAATGAAACTTTTTTTCCCTTTTGCTTTGCTTTGCATAGCCAGCGCGAAATAAAACTTGGAGAATGGTTAAATATTAACGCAATGCAGTTGCGATGCAGGTATTTCTTTTTTTTGCTCCCGCTTTCAAAGTAATATAAAATAGATAGTTTTTAAACTATTTTTAAAGAACTTCGATTCTTTTAGCTTTACTATTACATAGAATAGACGAAGTTATCTCAATTAATTAAATCGTTTAGATCTCGGTACTTGAATTATTATACACTGTATTAGTTAATACAATTGTTAGTCCTTAAATCTATTTGCTTTAATGCACTAATCAAACCGATTGGTTGATGTGGTCTACACATCAGAAAGGATTATTGTCTAATTATCGTTCTATAATCATTGATGTAAGTGGTAAAGTAAATAAAGTATTACTTAGGGACTCCATTTTAAAGGAAGGCGATGTCACTTTTGTAAGGGATTTTCGGAACACAATGGAGTCTAGCCAATCTTCAGCGGTGGTATGACCTTGGCTCTTCCCCCGAAAGATTGTTAGGTGAAAAAAATCGAGTGATAATTTTAATTGCTAGGTGCGCCTCGGCCAGACTATGTGGCGACAAAGATGTTGTGACGGGTTCTATTATATTCTGTAAAATAATTTCCTTTTGCAAGTTCTACACACCAGATCATCTAAGGTTAATTTTGGTTTAGTCTAATTAGACACGAAATTTTGGCAATTTTCTCCCTGGAACTTAAGCCTCCAGGCCGTAGCAGATTTTAATTTCGGGAGGGGACCAGTAAGAAAAATAAGAAATACCTTTGTAAGCAGGTCCTGATTTTAGAAAGAAGGCGCCCTAGGCAGACTTATATTTTTCCGCCCCATCTTATCTCTTCCACGGCCAAGAAACATCCTCTTTTAGTCTACAAAACCCTTTTCATCCACATTTTCCACAATATTTTGCACTACAAGCATCCTTCTCTTTTTCAATTTTCGACCAGCAGGCATTTGGTTCCAAAGCTGGGCTATCCCCGAATTTTATTGCTAGTTATGAAAAACGTTATTACGACGACTTCGGAAAGGATGTTTAACGAGGAGGTTAAAAGCGTCTATTTCTTGGTAAGAATGGAGTTCTCTTTTCATTTTGAAAGGAACGAAGATGAAAAGCGGATGTGCAGTTTACCAGGGGCCTGTAATTACATTTAATCAATCGGTAATCACCTTGAAAACTTTCTCTCATGCCACAAGACGCTAACATTACATAACTTGGGAACATCATTTTCGTTTTCAGTCTTCATGTATTTGTTTCGTTCAAAGCGACATCTCAAGATTTAATGGAAAAATAGACAAAAATCTTGAATATGAAGGTTTCAATTTCAAATTCGTCTAAAATGATAGGGAAAGTACTCTACTAATTAGAAGTTTTAACTCGACGGAGTTTCTTGTGAGTTGAGTGTGTGAAGACATTGATAAAAGAAATTTATTAACCGTGAAATAAAGGTGTACTGCGTTTACCTCAAGGTTGTGAATAAATCGATTAATCATGCGAGGAAACCAGTTCATACCTACTTTATCGACGTCTGGTTGACCGATATTCCGGAATGCTGCTTCATTTGTCTGACTTTTTTGTTTTGTTGGCACTTGAGTAGTCACTCGTAAGTGCGTTCCCATATAAAGATCGAATTTTCAATTAATGTCAGCGGTTTTTTTAAAAAAGTAATGCCAATTTTGTGGAACATAATCAAAATCTCACTTTTTAAGGCCTCAAAAGGAAGTTGTTGACCCTTGAACCAAAAATGGGGTTATTTTGACTGACAGAAAGACCCATTTCTAAAAACCGTCCTCCGAGGGGTATCACAATAATATTTTTTAAAGTAATGTAGTATAAAAATCCTCGCCTCTTACATTTTATTTCTTATATATTTGCCTCTTATATTATTTCGCTTATATTGTTATACCTTTCTAAAGTAAAGAACCCAGGATACGGTGACAGTTCACCCCAGAAGTTCGATCATAAATAGTTAGCAAAAAAAATTAAAATGTGCGTACTCAAATTTTGGAATAAATTTGAAGAAAATGTTTTCTATCTTATCTATGTAAGCACACAAAACAAAGATAAGGGGTAATCTACTCGTAAATAACATCAGGGTGTATTTTTGTAAAAATGCTTCAGAAATTTTTAAAGCTTAAGGCGTAATTTTTTGAAGCTCACAAATCGGGATCTTCTCGAACTCAGATACTTACCGTTAACGGGAAATAAGCTGGAACACCATTCGGGGTTCCGGGAAAAAGTGGTGACTGGCGTCCTCCTAGGGTATCACAATATATTTTTTCTGAGGTAGAATAAAAATCCTCGCCTCTTATATTTTTTTTAACTTCCTAAAAAGTCAGATCTTGCCATACTCTGAAGTCTGAATTTCTACATAGCTTTGGTACGTCAAGCCACTTAGGTACTAAAGATATTCGAGAAACCGCGAGGGGTGTAACATTAAAATATTAGGTAGATCAAAGACTGACTTTTTGGCAGAGCTGGAAACTCGTTTTTATTAAGTTTTCCTTTTTGGTTTCCGACGCATTTCAACTCTATTCGCCAACGTAATATTTTAGCTGGTTGAAACGTCTGGAAAGCGGCTGTCTTTGTTGCAAAAAAAACAAAATCTTCTTAAAAATAAAACACCTAGAGAAGTATATTTTGATGAGGCGAAAATTGGAACTTTTGGTTAGTAATTTAATTTACGAGTTGACGTGCTTAACCTTCTTAAATTAAATCGAATCGACCTATTCCGCACAACCTAGAAGCGGAGGCGGACAAATTGGTTTAATTTATAGCTCTTTTTTATCGAGTGTTAACCCAGAGTATGAGAAACAACGTTATTTTTGTTTCCCAGACTTTATCGATACTTCATTGTGGTAAATGCACCTCAGTATCCCAAATGAATGAAAGAAAAAAAGAATAAAAGAAATAAGTGATAATTTAACTCACACTTTTCGCAATAGTCGACGTTTTTAGTTAAAAAAATCTATGAGGTTTACCAAAAATGGCATCATTAACTTCTTCAAGTCGCAAGAAGTCTTTTGGCGTCCCAGTGATCCTTGGATGAGGGGGGGGGGGGGGATTCAGCACCCGGTAAAACGGGTTTCTCGATGCAGTATCTACTTTTATTCTAGTTACGGTGACACATATGTTTGAAGAGTACCTACCAGCGTATTAAAAACCTGAGAACCTGAGTAGATTTTTAGGGAAAAATCTTCTTTTTTATTTTCTCTATTTTATGTTTTTGTAAGCTCGAAATGTGCTGCTCCCCTTAAACAATAGGTAGATTTAGATGGAAAGAAAACTTAAACTGGTACCATATGGACGTGAAGAATTGAAGTGATCTCACGATGCATCGTAGTACGTTTATTAATTTAATAAATGAGACAACTGCTAAAACTATCGGAGATAATTTCTGGCAATGTTTTTAATTTCAATAATTCTTTTGACGAAATATGGGCCTTCATTCAGTCCGGCGAATTTGTCCATTTTAACTACTAAAAAAAATCGGCGCTTTTTGTCATTTTTGGCAATCTGTGACGGCTCAAAAGCGTTTTCTGATGTAGCTGTTAAAAAGGAGTTTGTACTGCTTTTAACAGAATTTC